>PVLA01002856.1:0-243152 GCA_004027455.1 Hydrochoerus hydrochaeris
GAATTTGTATTGCTGACTTGTTTTGATTTGTTTCTCCCTCTAATACAGAAAGGCTAGGTATATGTGTAGAGACTTATACATGTGTAGAACTTCTAAGTAGTTTACAAGAATGGATTATAGTTATTGTAAAGAAAAAAAAGGAAAAGAGAGTATTCTAAAGGATATAACTGCATGTATGTTTGAGTGTGTGGAATTAATAGCCATGTTGCAAAAGTTTTAGCTGGATGGATGAGCAAAACTGACTGCAGTCTCACTGTTGGATGTCCACTTTGTGGACTTTACTTTTGTAACTTGAACAACTGCATCTAAGAGGAAAGTATGTAATTATCAACTAGTGATTTTTTACTGGTTACTATTTTTGTTTTTTGTTTTGTTTTGTTTTGTTTTTGAGATTTTGTATTGTTTCTACCCTATTTCTGTTTCAAAATTTTTTCTTTAAATAAAAAAATTTTTAAAAAAAGCAAGAGGAGGAAAAGAAAGTGCTCTAAAAGAGATAACTGGATGTATACTTACGTGTGTAGGATTGGTAACCATGTTACTAAGTTTTGTTGGATTAGTAAACAGAGTTGTTTGCAGCCTCACTGTTTGAATGTCTACTTTGTATGCTTTAATTTTGTAACTTGAACAACTATATCCAAGAAGACAATATGTAATGTATCAGATAGTGATTTCTTACTGTTTATTTTTTTTGAAATTCTGTATTGTTTCTACCCTTTTTTCTGTTTTGCTTCCCTCCTCTTTAAATACAATTAAAAAAAAAGAATTCTCTAAGTCTAGTTATCAAAATCATCACCCCTTTTATAAAATTGGAATCTGGGGTCCAGAAAGGCTATGTGCATTGACCAGTGTTATGCAACTAGAAGAATTCAGAAATAGGCTTAAAGTTTCCAAAGATTTGTAGCTATATCCTACCTGTGATCTGTATCTATACTTAAATTGGAAAAATAATAGAAGCTTCAGTGTAGAATTGATCATCTTTATTGGAACTATAACTTTTAAATATAAGTGTCCACCACAGTAGGACAAGTTACTTCAGCCCCATAGATCAACTTGAGAACTGTATGTTGTTGTGATGGTTAAGGTGGATTGATTGAATTGGGAACTTCCTAGAGGATCAGTGAAGCACACTTCCAGATGTATCTGGTGGAGGGATTATACAGGTGTGACTTGGGGATCTATACTAGGTCCTTTGCCCTTTCTTCTTTTGTGCAGCTCCCCTGCTGTGCTTCCTGGCTGCCACGAACTAAGCACCTTTCCCTATCACACTCTTCCACTGTGATGTTCTTGTGTTGGAGCCAGCCAACCAGGTGCTGAACTTCTGAAACCATGAGCCATAAACCTCTCCTTTAAGTTGTGGGTGTCAAGTATTGCAACCCAGCAATGAGAGAGCTAATATAGGCATGGTCTTAGAAGAAGAACTAAAATGATCCTGATAGGAACTGGAAGGAAGTAATAAGACGACTTGTGATTTTGCTGTTGCCCATGATATCCAGGTAACAAGGATCACAGTCTGTTTGGACCATTCTGGAGCTTGGATTTTACAGGTCTGGCAGAGTACAGCCACACATTGGTTCTTAATATGGTCAGATTCAAAGAATTTTTCTGCAGTTAATTTGCAAATAACAGGTGGTCCTCAGAAACATTCATCACTGAGCTCCTACAAATACCTAAGTTGTGCTTACTGTGGTTAGGCCTGGCTCTCTGCAGTTTGCAAATATTAACTTGCTGAATCAGCCTAACAGCTCTCTGAAGTAAGTATTCTTGTTTCAGATGAGAAGACTGATGCAAAGAGGCATTAATATTTACAGAGCTACAGTGTGTCATTTTTTAATGCCAAAGCTCTCTTGACTTGTTTAAAGCTTTCAGGCAGCATGTGTCCTCCAGGATATGTTACTAAACAACTACCTCTATTACTTGCAGATTGCTAAGTAGCAAACTTTATGTGAAATCTCATGAGGATTACACCTTTTTTTGGACAGGTTGGACCTCAAAACTAAATATAGTGGGTTGTGTGGCTACTAAGTGGCTGAGCTCAGACTAGAATGCGGAGCTCTTGGTTTCTAAAATCCATGTTCAACAGTAAATTGCCTCTTTCCCAGTCTTCAAATAGGTTAAAGCAAGTATGGGTTATCATATTGACTCATCTACATATCCTCTATCTTCAGTGTTGTGGGTGGAGTTTAGTGATGATGGCAGGAGGCTGAACAATGATAGCAGAATCCCTGGTAGTTATAAGAGGAGAATGATGCTTCAAGGAGGCAGGCACTGTGACTTCTTTGAATTTCAGTTCATCAGTGAGCACTCATCATTGATGATAAACTTTCATTCCATTACATACTTTAGCATCATGAAAGAAAAGAGTATGTTGTACCTGCCTTCAGGATACTCATCATTGCATTACATTGACAAGATACTTATTTGTTTCTTTGTTAAATTCTTTGTTTGGAGTTGGTCGCTATTCTATTTATATTTTAACTCCTATCTTCCTGTTATCTTCTATTTTACTCTTTATTTCTAATCTGGGCTTCTCATATAAGAGAAACTGTGTGACATTTCAGCTTGTGTGTCTGATTTGTTTCTACATCTCTCTTTGCTCTCATTTATGAGAAGTCTGTCAGCTGTGAGCATGGAGACCAGCAGTCCCTTGAACCCTCTCTGTTTTCCCACCTTATTACCTCTCTTCTCCTCCTTTCTGGTCAAAATCCAGTGCTCATCCATGTTTCCCTTCACTAGTAAAATTCCTTGCTCCCTTCTCCCTCTCACCACCAGTGACATTCTCCACTCTTTTGCAAACTTCCTTCTGAGTAAAAGCAATGGGAATGAGAGCCATTGAATGCCAGTGGGATCTGTCCTCTCAGCTGGCTTCTGGCTCCATAAATTGATTGCCAGCTTCCTACAATGTATTCTCCATGGTAAATGATTCAAGCCTTCTCTAGGTGTCTCAGATTCCTCCTGCAATTTCTAGTCTCTGTACTCTAGGCAGATTGATGTCCAATGCTGTTACTGCTTAAGGCCACACAAATGCTTCTCCTTCAACCACAGAATAGTACCTATTTCCCCTCTTCATCCTGTGTTTGAAGAAGCAATGCCTTCATCCTGTAGAATTAAAACTCTTCAAAATAAGGAAGTTTTGACAGCTAGGATAAAGTGCTCTATGTTTTTAGGGAAGATAGTTCTGCTCTAGGTTCTTTGTATCCCTTCTCTTGCCCCTTGCAGCACCTTCCTTTCAGCCTAAAATATATTTAAGCCTCCCTTTTTCATGACACAAAGACACAAAAATCCTCCCCATTTTTTTATCCTCTAACTGTAAGCTAGAGTCCCTGGGTGCAACCCCCAGAAACAAAGTGTAAAAAAAATCCAAGACATGTTTCCTCCTGAGTATTTAACTCTGTATTTGACTTCAGCCCTTGTGGTGCCCCAGAGATTTCCCTTTCTGGGTTCCTGGTGTCACTGCAGTGGCCTTGCCTCTGTTTCCACCCTGCTTGGCTGCTGGCAGGAGTCTCCACAGCAAGCAGCTCTCTCAGTCATAGATCCTGCGTCCACCTAGCCTCCAGTTCCTGCACTGTGACCCTTCTCTGTGTTCCCAACCTTCTAGAACACCCTTTTCTACCCTCCATGTCCTTCAATGCACTGCAGCCCTTGCTGGATTCTCAGCACACCCTGTTCCACCCACCTCTGACCATTTCCTCAACCAAACTGGAGTAATGGAATTTATTTGTTTCTACCCTGTGTCCACCTGTGAATATTCTATTCATCTTTCAGTGTTCCAGTTAAATATCACATTTTCCAGGTGGGTGTCTGTGATTTCTTCCATTGAGATCACTTTTATCTTCTGCTGCTCTCCTTCTAGTAGCAGTGGTGTGCCTGTCTCTGTTGAAGGGCTGTGCATGTTCTTGCTCTTAGGTACTTTTTTTTCTTCAGGACGGTAGCTCTGAGTATTCATGTGTACAATAAAACCTTGACAAGCAAATGGTTCAGTATCATCCGTGGTCAGAAAGAAGCAATGAGTCCCTGCAAATGCAGTCAGGTCAAGTTCACAGAACAGGTATTGTGAATTCTTCCAGTATTACAGGACTTTCTGTCCTGCCACGACTAGTTCCTGTGATCTCCCCCAGGTCTAGTGCTTGTATTTACTATGCACTTTGGATACTTTGGATACATTGATTCTTGCAGTAACCCCTTTAGGTGAGCACTGTGATTATTCCTCTCATTTAGATTAAAATCTCATCTGTAAAATGAGCCTGAAAGTGCTTTGGTCATTTGTCACAGGCCGCCTAGCTGCAAATGTGCTGTGCTGGAGCTCACATGCAGGCTGGTTGGGGCTAATGCCTGATCTATTCGTGACCACACATTATTGTTTCCACAGAAAGACTTCATTGTACAGATTTTCTTAAGATGCTCATTTGTTATTATTTAAATCTAGAACTCGTGTTCAAATTCCAACCCTTGATGCTAGGGTTGTGTGTGACTCACAGCTTGTGTGGAATATGAATCTGCTTTTCTTGTCCTACCTGTATCTTGATCTGCTGTTACCCCAAGAAAGGAGGTGGACATAGAATTTGATGTTCCCTAAAAAGATATCACTTTGAAAGCTTATCCTTGTTCTCCCTGATCCTGCCAAAGTCATGTGCTGTGTTTTTGTCCTGAAGCAGAGGATAGCTTTGTGCCCTTCCTTAGAGAGGATGTCTACACATGATAGATTATATGCTTTCAGAAATAATTACCTTACAGAACACTAATCTCCAACGTATAAGTTCATTGATAGGGGAAAGCTCTACCTTCTCAAGGTTATTTTACTTCTTCCTATATGAACACTGTTGACTATTTTTCAACAGTGAGGTTAATACTGTTGATCATTTTTCATTGGTGAGCTAGATATGACTAGATTATAAAACAAAGTTCTTGAATAGACAGGCGTAATAGCTAAATTAATATCATCTGACATTTAACAATTGCTTAGTAATTTCCACATGCAAAATGGCATGTGTTTGCTGTACTAGTCAGCTTTCATGTTGCTAAAACAAAATCCCTGATACCCACACTTGAAAGGAGGAGAGGCTTATTTTGGCTCATGGTTTCAGTCTGTGTTCAGCTGACTCTGAGGCAGCAACAGCATGGCACAAGAGCACAGTGAAGAAGACATGCTCAACTCATGACATCTGGGAAGCAGAGAACAGAGGAAGGGGCTTGGAATCAGATCTAGTCTTCAAGATCACACATGACCCACCCAAGTATGCTTTATTAATTTCCTAGGCATTTTCAAGCTAATCAAATTGGTAGTCAAGATTCACCATCACAGTTACTATAAGTTGTATAATACATCTAATATATTTGTCTTTCTAGTAGCATCTCTGTGGCCAGACATTAAAACCAAAGCTTTATGAAACCAGAGTAGAAACATAAAGGGATGCTTCTCAGAGCTCTGCCACATGGAATGAAAACTTTTTCCTCCTGTCTTGTGTTAAAGACAACCCCCTAGGGTTTCCCTATAACCTCAAAGTGTTCAAGCACAATAGACTGTCTTTTAGGATTAGTTGTATCTTTTTGGCCTTCATTTATTGGAAAGTTTCAGTGGAAAGAAACAGTGCCCTTGGTATTGCCTAGCCAAAAAATAATTTTGGTGATTTTAATCTAGCAATCTGAGTTTGTATAATTATTTATTAGCCCAAACAGCTCTTATCGCATGAATATTAAGCCACTTAGAGAAAAAAAAAGTGAAAAATTCTGTGAGTCTGGGAGTTGCTCAAAACAAGATGTTGGTATCATAATATGTAGAACTGACTCTGGATATCAGGGACCACAGGTTTCTAAGATCAGCCTCTGGAGCTCTGGACCTTCTTCTTTCCCCTACCTCATCAGTATCAGGTATCTTTGAAGAAGATTCCTGATATTAAAATTGTCTCAGATGATTGACATCGGCAAAACAAGATAAAGAAAGGTTTATTTACCTCACAATTTGTAGAGGTTTCAGTCTGTAGTTGGCTGCCTCCAAGGCAGGGTGGAATGGCAGAAGGGAAACAGTTCATGGCAACAGAGGGCAGCAAAGCAGCAAAGAAGTGAAGAAGCAGCAAGCAACAAGTGACAACAGCAGTCCTCTTTCTGTCCCTTATATTCTGTCTAGTCTCCATGCCCTTAGGGCAGGCATCATTCACACCCCAGGGCAGGCCTTCCCATTTATCCACACACAGACCTATGTCACATCAGTTAGTGGACTGATTTAGTGATCACACTATCCTGATCAGTGAATCAGTTCAGCCATGCCCAGAACTGTGTTATCCAATCAGTCTGCCATTTCTTATTCAAGCTGACACAATGGGAAACCATCACAGTGGCTAACACAAAAGAGTAACCATTGCCTGGCTTTCCAACCACATGTCAAAGGAACTGGGTTCCAGTCTTCACTGCTGTCCCTGAATAGATGCAAGACTTTGAGCAAATTTGTCTTAGGCTGATTTTGCTTTGAAGTCACAAAGCAAGTTTTGGCATCTAGCTATGTATTTTGAGGGCACTTAGAGTGAGCATTTATGATACCAAAAGAGGGGTCGTATTTGTGATTGGCATCACCAGGGAATTGTATGTTGTGAACAGGCCCTGTGAGGTGGCATGAGGCTGAGGGTTTGGAGTTTTTAGAGGCTGGAGTTGGTGTGGGGGGATTTTAGTTTAGAATTTAGAAATAGCTGCATAGTAAGCTGGTAAACAGAGTATTTTTGATTCAGAACAATATTTTACATGCATTCTGACAATTCAGTATGATTGATGATTAAACAGTATAAAGAGGGAAGCCACACTGAGGTAGGAAGTCATTGTTGACGTGGTAAGAGCAAAATTATACCTGCCATCCCTTTATAGAAAGAAATTCCTTGTAACTTTATATTTCCCTTTTCTTTGGATGGGAAGGTTCTTTCCGAAACATCTCTAACATGTAGTGTATGACCCTTGGAATATATTATTTATCTAGGGAGTAACATTCATTTTACTATCATTTCACCCAGGAAGCAAGACTTAAACTCACATTTTCTGATCCACTTAGTTGATAATATTCTCCGGCAAAAAAATTCTGACTGGCAAAAGGAAGATAATTTAATTTAAAGAGATCAGTTGTATTGCTTGAAATGTGAGTTCCCCAGAATTTGACAGCAGAACAAGGCTGGGGAATGGAATCCTTCTTGCTAATACAGGCATCGGGGAATTTGTAAATTGGACCGTCAGTCTTTGCTTCATGGAGTGATGTCAGTGTCGCTGATTTTTAAAAGCTGACATTCATTAAGAGCACCCACGGTGGATATGTATGTGAAAGGATTCTTGACAAATCAGCTGACTGTCAGCCTTCTAGAAAGGATTACAGAATGATGCTTTTCAACTTTGAGCTCTCACTTCAGAATGAATGGATCTTGCCTTCGTAAAGTACAGGAAAGTTTAGGTTTTCCTGCTGTTCAAACAAAATTGGCTGATTGAAGTAAAATTTTTTTAGTAAGTCAGGGGTTGTATACATTAATTTTGTACTTTTACTATATACTTATCCATCAAAATGTTATATATAATCCAAGAAAAAATAGCATATTCCCACAACTCTGGGAAGCTGAGGCAGGAGGATTCAAGCCCTGTGTGGTCAATTTAGCAGGATCTTGTCTCAAACTAAGAAATATTTTAAAAGATGGGTTGGGAGTGTAGTTCAGTTCAGAGGCCATAAAAGTTATATACACCTATGTCTATCTGAGCATATGATTAGCTATTATGATTTATAGCCATTCTACAAGGAAAGCGAGACTAAAAAAGATCTAGTTCTTCACCTGAATCTTAGAGCTTCAGAGAAAAGGGGATTTGTAAATTTAGTAGAAAATTTATCAGCTACCAAAAACTCGTGAATCGATCAGGCTGCCTCTCGCAGGGGCATGAGAAGCCACCTGGTGCTGGGTGACTCTTCCGGATTTATTCTCTTGTTGACAGCCATGAACAGAAGTGTCATAGCAGTATTTATTATTTTGAAAACAGGCACACATGGTCCCTGCCCCCAGTTGTGCTGCTAGATTGGAAGAAGTGCCGCCTGCGGCTCTATGTAGCCTCCTCTCTCATTACAACCTGTCCTTGGAACACAGTCATTTTCTGTGTCACCAAAGGTGTCATTACAGGGTACCCACTGTCTGGTTAGTGCAGTGTCAGCATATTATGTGCAGAACCCCCACCCTTAACCCCACCCACACCCCCGGAAGACAGAACAGGGCCATGGGGACTCCTTTGGGGTGACTATATTGGGTTAGGAACATCACTGCATCTGGGGGAACTATTTTCAGTGGCTCTTTAGCTGTAGTTCAGATTTGAATAAATACTCTCCTAAATTCCAGGGAAGCAATAGATCCACAATTCATGATGGAAAAGTAAAGTGGATTTGCATAACTACTTTGGGGAGACCACAGAGAAGACAGGGCACAGCATGAAAAACTGGAATTGTAACTGTTTTAGTTAAATTGAAATTTAAACAAAAATGAGTATTTGGGGGCAAAAGTATACTTTGGAATTTGTATTTTATGATGGAGCATAAGCTTTTAGTAAGTAGTCCTATGGAAATTCTGAGCCCTGTGTGTCATTTTTCAGGGTCCTGAGCATCACACAGGGATGTCTGTGTTTTCCGTGTAGCATCACCTGTAATAAACGATGCTTCTTTCCTAGCATCAGATATTTTAAAATTGAAAAATAGAGAAGGCCATCTTTGCAATATTCTTTAAAGCAGAGAATATAGATTTTAATTATGGAAACAATAGCTACCACTTATTTGTTAGCTGATGTAAATGCCAGTACTAAGAGCACAGACTTTGGAATTGCAGTGCCTGGGCAGTTGAGATTGGACCATCCCCAGAACCTAGATTCTGGGCACCCTTGGGCAAGTTATACAAACCCTGTGCATCCATTTCCTCCTATGTAAGGTGAAGATAGTAGAACCTGCCTCCTAGAATTGTTAGGAGAATTGAATGGGGAGGAAATCCTATTTGTCTGTCCTCTTACTGGTACATTTTTGCAAGCAGTGGCTAGTCTCTTTAGCAGAGCAAAACTTTATCTTCTGCTGTAGCAAGCCAGGGCCTACAGGGAAACTCCAAACCTTGAAATATTAACCTGTTACTAATAATGGAATGCAAGTTGCTCAGGTACTTTAGTGACAAAGAGTAACAGCTGCATACAGTCACCTCCTGAGAGATGCAGATGCTGGGCATCCTTACAGGGTTCCAAGACCCTAGGCAAGGTGCCCTTTACCTAAGGCACAGGTACAAATATAGAGCCCATTTATGCTCTCCTTGTGTGGGGCACCTTGATGTTTTTAGCATAAAAGGCCTGACATACATAATTTATTTTGGTTCATGGTTTCAGAAGTTTCAATCCATGGTCAACTGGTGCCAGGTGGAAGCATCATGGTGGAAAGGCCTGTTGAAGGAATGGTGCTCAACTCATGGTAGCCAGGAAACAGAATGGGTTGGAAAGATCCAAAAGTTAAGGTGCAAAGGACCTTAGAGAGAGTCCCTAAGGTATATCCCCATGACTAGGCCCCATTTCCTAATAGCCCATTTAGCTATGAAGTCATCAATGCGATAACCTCTTGATGACCTTACTGCTCTCATAATCCAGTACAATCCAATATCCAGGTGTCTTTTAATTCAGTCAAACTGACAATCAAGATGGACTGGCACACGCCTTGTGTAGTGCAAAACCTATCTGGTTGCAGAATAAAGGAATATTCAAGGCAGGCATTGGTGTCCTTGAAGAGAACTTCTTAGAGGTGGCATTCCTTCAGGGAATTCTTAAAGATGAGATAAATATGAGTGGTAGCAAAGGTATGTTCTGTTTCCCTGGGCTCCCCAATCATAAGAACTTTGTCTTAGCCACCTGGGATACTCTTCATGCTTCAAGAGTAGGATCTTAATACATGTTTGTGAATTTAAAGTGGATTGAATTGACTCAAGCCCTAAAGATAGAATCCAGTAAATTATTGCAAGGAAGTGAAGAAGCTGAGGTACCGATAAAGGGATAGATGGGGCGGGGTGCAGCAGGGAATATTAAAGGCAAGGAGTTTTGGGGTGGCACATGGCATATTAGGTAGAGGATCTAAGCATTGACCACTCGGCATCATGGAAGGAGGTAACATACAGAGCCTCAGCAAGCTCTCAGTATAAAGAAGGCTTGGAGTCTCCAGTGAAGGTCCTTGACAATGCAGATTGGAGTCGTTCAGAAGAGGCAGCACGCCCTGCTATCTGTAAAAGGCAATCGGTCTGTGAGATAGGCAGGACTTCAAGGTGCAGGTGATAAGGGAGGTATTACATGACCATAAAAGTATCATCTTAAAAGACTGATCATATTTCCACATGTTCAGCGAGGCAGACACTAATCAGAGTAGCATGAGTTACTGATGGTAGCTAGTATTTATTGAGCAAAAACAGGGTGGCCTATTGTAAAGCACTTTACATTGATGATCTGAATGGGATCATGGTAGAAATACTTGTGGAGTGTCTACCGAGAATGCCAGATATTGTTGAAGGTACTGAGGATTTAATGTTGAACAAAATACATAAAGTTTATACATATCCAGAGCTCTTAAAGTTATGCTTCAGGAAATAGTTACAGTCCAGGGTGGCATATTCAAGGCATGGACCACATGAGGAACAAGTGGCATTGCTAGTGGGGTAGAAGGTACTTCCTTAAATAGATAAACTGGTGAGGAAGAACTTATTAGAAAAGGTGACAGAAAGCAAGGGGGCATTTTTAGACAGAAAATAGGGTGCTCAAAATGCATAGAGGAGATGAGGTAGGCAAGGATGCTAAGCTTTGTTGATGTACTCTGCATTTGTACGTCACATATTTTAAAAATAAACATTAAGTGTATAAAAATATCAGTCTGTTTATCTGTCTGTCTGTGTGTCTGTCTACCTATCTATCCCTCCTTACCTACCTTCCTATCTATCATGGAGGAAAACAGGTAGTGACAAGACCTCAGAGGGGCAGAACAGACTGGAGTGCTGAGCCTGGGATGAAAGAGATCCTGGGTTCGGTGTATTTATACTTTCCCAAGGTTGGGAAGAGGGAATTATCTCTGGAAAAGAGACTTTGGTTCAATTCCTGGGTGAGAACAAGGTGCTGGTGGCATGAAGCCCTAGGGAAAAGTGGTCAGACAGAGAAGACAGCAAGTGTGAAGGCCCTGGGGAGGTTCAGTCAGGCTGTCCAAGGTCTTCCATCTTGAAATATTAGAAATGTTATATACCTGGTGATATACGGCATAGCATCATGTTAACAAGCTTTTTAATTTAAAGTTGAGTTTCCTGGGATAGGAGGAATTTGAGGTTGTCTTCTTAAAATTGACTCATCAGTTTTGAAATTTGTTGAGAATAAAATGCATTTGGTTTCCTTATTAGCATCTAATGGTTTCCTCTCTTCTTCATATTCTTTTTACTTCACATTTTGTCTGGATCAAAGATGATTTATTGTGAATATTATTATATATAATTTTGGAGTTTTTACTCCTCATGAAATCTTGATACAGTGAATGTGATATTTTGCTTTTAATTTGTCCTCACAAGATGTGAAGAATTCCCAAATAAGATTTTTTTCTTGCAAGACTCTTGGCCTAAATGAAATTAAATAACAACAATTTAAATATAGTCCTTAAAGATTTTTTAATGGAATGGATGTTAATATACTAAAGAATTCTACAAGGATGAGAATTATAATACAATTGAATCTATTATTCTGCCTCATGTTGTTATTTAAATTTCTATACTTAAATAATTCCTCGGCTCAAAAAGAATGTAAGTTAACCAGCAAACATACTCTTTTAGTTTTTATGTTGTCAACTGTTTTTTCTATTTATGTAACCATTTAAAAGTCAAAATTGTTTTGGGTACAAAAAGCTTTGTGTGCCATTAATCATTATACCACTTTACTCTTCCAATAATAAATAGATACCATATAATAACTGACTGATAATATTTAACATATACATCATGTAAGAGGGTTTTTCTCATTATAAAGCTAGAATATAATCTTATAGTTGGAAATGGCAACACAATCAAATGACAAACCTTAATATTATTGACATTATTATTATGTTGGTCACTGATCATGTGGTCCCTGACCGTGCCCAATTCAGTGAAGCCAGAAATGATTTTGAAGTAGGTTTTTGGTTATTCAGCTCTTCAAAGACAGAAGCTCAAATTTGTCAGAAGTATGGTCATCTGTGGAAGAGACTTGTCTTCAGTATATTCCTACTAGTATAGAACTTCATCCTTTTATTTTTTGAACTTTATATTGCTGGACATAATCCATGTACTTGTAAGACTGAGATAGGAGAATCTTAAATTCAAAACCAGCCTGAACTACAAAGCAAGATCCTATAGTGAGATTTCTCACTAAGAAGTCAAATATATAATGATAGGTACTCAAATTGTGTTCAGTTTAATTTTTCATGAGGTAAATATGCCCAATAACCAGCCGCCAAACCTGCAGTAGCATCTCACTAGTATATTTTATGCTCTCTGCAGGAACTTCTACCACCAAGAGAAACATGTGTTCTGATCTCAACTGTTGCAGATGCTCTTCCAGACTTTGAATTTTCAGTAAATGGAGTCATCCATGTGTATTCTTTTGTATCTGTCTTCTTTAACACAACACTGTGATTGTGAGATTTCCCTGTATCATTTTATGTCATTATAGATCTATTAGGGTTTGGAACTAGAATTTTCCTCTAAAAGC
The DNA here is from genome assembly GCA_004027455.1 of Hydrochoerus hydrochaeris. Classification (NCBI taxonomy): domain Eukaryota; kingdom Metazoa; phylum Chordata; class Mammalia; order Rodentia; family Hydrochaeridae; genus Hydrochoerus; species Hydrochoerus hydrochaeris. Next base: position 12,730 of record PVLA01002856.1, read on the forward strand.
TCTTATGTCGAAAGCTTGGTCCTACATGCATCATTGTTCAGTAGTAGGGCTTGGGAAGTAACTGGATCACAAGGGCTCTATTGTCATCATTGGATTAGTCCCCTTGGTGGATTTGTAATTTGATTGTGTCATTGGAAACATGGGAGATAGAGTGTAGGTATGAATTTGGGGACTATATTTTATACTCTCTTCTCCAGCTCTTTATTTCTGTTTACTTTCTGGCTGCTACTACATTCTTCTGCCATGATTTTTTCACTCACCACAGGCCCAGAAAGGATGGTGCTAATGACCATGGACTAAAATCTCTGAAACCATGAGCCAAAATAAACCTTTCTTTTTCTAATTTCTCAGGTATTTTGTCACAGCTCTGGAAAGCTGACTAACACAAGATCATTCATTATTATGGTTGCATATTTCTTTATGTGTATGTATCATGATTTATCTATTTTGCTGTGCATGAGCACTGAGAAATTTCCCGGAACTTTGTTATCACAAGCTTATTTTACAAAGAAAAAAAGGCAAACAAATGCAGTGTCTATGCTTGTTATAAAAATTATCATTGAAGTTCTTGTTATTGGACTATTTAATGGCTTGTAAATCTTGCTTCTGTTTTGTTAAAGTTTTTCAGAGGAAAATCTCTCATCTCTCTTGAGGAATTAATGTGGTTACTCCTTTTTTTAAAAAGTAAATGTGCTTATTATATTCCACCTTGTTCCAGAAATAACTAGACAGCATAATGGAGTAAAGAAAAGTCAAAGTGGAAATCCATTTTAAAAGGTGAGGCAGAGTGTGAAGTCCACTAGATTTTCCCAGACCTCAAAATTGAGACTTACCTATTATTCATTATAATGAAGCCTTTCTACTCTTACTGACCCTGTAAACAGCAGAATCAACTGATTCTATAATGATAATCATACCAGTTCTACCAAACTGTGTCTAAGATATGAGAAACAGTAGTTCATCAGGAGAAGGTGACCTGTTGCTAGTATCAGAGTCACATTTCTCTGGAGGATTCTCTGGCAGAGGACTGCCTAAATATCTGCAGGGAGATACAGTGGTTGGCTATTGTTTTTTTTTTTTTTTTTTTTACTCACCCCTCATCACAGAATGATAGATTCATAGTAGGGGAAAATCCAGGAGTAAAAAGAATTTAAGTATTTAAGCAATTCAGAGATGGCTAGGTGGACGTTAGGAGCAGACATTTATTACTATCTTACCTTGCACAACCCAGCTGACTTACTCTGATGCAAGGTTTTGTGCATTTGGAATAAGGTAGACTAGAAATTTTTTATATCACCACACCCCTACCCCAACACTTGAATAATGCTTTTGTCCATTAACTTGAGAGACCCAGAGTAGTGAGAAGTTTAAAGCCCTTTTCCTTATCAAACATGTAGTATATTATATGTCATCAGTTAAATATGGTAGTACTGGCTGTAACAGCCAACTAAAAAAGGAGGTGCAGTGAATCCTTGTAGAAAGACTGAGGATCCTGAACAGAAGGTTAACCACCTCTTTTTTTTTTTCTGGGCCAAGATTCTCCATAGAAAATATTTGGAATCTGCTCTGAGATTCATGCAAATGAATCATACAAATGAATGAATGATTAGGGCTGCAGAATCCTCCTTTATGTACTGTAGCCACAATGCCTATACCCTGGAACATGTTAAAGCAGATGTAATAAAATGCCCCAAAAAGTCACTTGATATTAGTCAAATCCTTTTCTGGTGCTTGGGATAACAGTTATATAACACCATCTTCCCTCTCCTGCCTGAGCAGGTAGGAATCTGAGTCTTGTCTTAATAGCTTTGCTATATTTATATTTAAAATGTTTACTGTTCTTCTTTCCCAGAGTTCTCTCTTCTCTGTTCCTATTTTATATCCTGGCTGTGGATAAAATTCATTTTGAACCAAGTCTCAAAGCCTTTCAGGAAAAAGACATAGTCTAAACAAATTTCAACGGAACAAAGGGTAATGGGTGAGGAAAGTGATCAAGAACTGGCAAATGTCTAATGCTTGTCTCCAGTTCTTCCACCCTGGGAATAAAGACCTGTCTGTACAAAAGCTTCCTGACAGCCGAGGGAACAGAATGCTCTCCTGCAAGAAAAAAAGCAAGGGCCGCTTCATCTCCCTCCACCCTGAGCTGCTGGAAAGCAGTGGCTCCCAGAGTGGCTGGCAGCTGGCCTTTGGCAGGTGGTGCAAACAACTTTGCAGCTTGCACAAAGGAGAAAACCCAAACTTCAGCTTTCTGGAATGGTGTGATTATTTTGCCCATTGCCTCTTGAAAGAAAGGGGACTGCCACATCCACCAGCCAAGCCCAGGCCCTAGATGTCATGGACTTGTTCTCTCCCTGTGCAGTCCCTGCTCTTGTTCCCATTGCCCCAGGCTGAGTTTGCAGCAAGGAGGGGAGGCTGAGGGACACACAACTCCTGCCTTGTCCTCTTGGCTTGCGGTTCATTCTCATCATGTCCTTTTACCTTGGCTGCTATGCCTGCAGTGACTTCTACTGTGGCGGGAGAGCACAGGCAGAACGGCCAGGAAAGGAAAGATCATTCAAGGTCCTGGTCTGCAGACAGAAAGTCTGGTGGTACACATCCTCATCCTTCCCCTGGGAGCCCCACAGAGGAACTAAGGTTAAACCAAATTGGGGTGGATAATGAGCCTTTTGGTTTGTGATACTGCTTTTCACTCTCTTATAAGAACTGAATAAATACATGTAAGTTTTGTTGGAAACTTTTCTCCCATATGTGCAGATGTTCCAAAACTAACAGGAAACAAAAGTCAGAGTTGTTTCCTCTTAACCTGTATTTGTTCTTTCACTACTATAGTATGTTTATTGACAGACCTAGTTTGCCATTTACTGCCATTCCTCAAAAGCTCTGTACAATTTAACCTCTCTGAACCAGAATGAGTACCCGTGGAAACAAAATGGAGATGCCACTGTATACCTCATAGCCTTTTAGCAATGAATAAATAGAGCTAATCTGTACAGATTATCTGGTACAGTATGTGGTCTGCATTTGGTAAGTGAATGTCCTGACCATTATGGTAATGGCCTCAAGAGAAGCATTCATTCTAGGAAGAATTGCATCTGTTATTGAAAGTTTGTGGGCTGATGTTACTTAGTATATAATCATATTCTTCAGGTTTAAAAGTGTCTAATTTTCTTTTCTGGACTGTAATGATGATCAGGGTCACTGGAAAAATGAATACATCACTGGATTAAAAAGCCCAAAGCATCAAGAGTCTTCTCACTCTCCTCAGCTGCTTGTGAAGAGTGGCAGCAGGAATCCTTAGGAGATGGTTATTCTCCAGGCTGGCTGTTGTGGCCTAGAGAAGAATATGGGGCTAAAAAGATTGTCTTTTTTTTTTTTTTAAATCGGTGCCAGAGATCAAACTTATGACCACGTGCTTGCAAGGCAGGTACTTATGCCGCTGAGATAAATCACCAGCCCTAAAAAGATTGTCTTAGTACAGTACTTTGACAGCTGAGTTCTGTGACTTTGAACAAATCACAGAAAGCAAACAATGACCATTTACTCGTCTACTCAGTGCCAGACACGTAAGTACTTTGGATGGACAGTTTCATTGAATTTTGTCATGATATTATGAGATGAACTTCTTATCACTTCACAAGTAATCCAGTAGCAGAGGTTGAGAGTAGCTGCCCTCATGGAGCTCCTGGAGGGACCAAATAGGATGGTAGGCGCCAAAACCCTTCATATTATTGTTGTTGTCACTTAAATTGAATAGTCACAGTTGCCTGGAAATTGGTCTGTATTTCTTCCTTATGAAATTATTAGTCTCACTAGTTGAAAAACTTACTCAGACCCTGTACACTCACCAAAATACTCTATAACCATCTACCACCACCAGTGTTCAAGGCATGAAACAGACCTCCAGGTATTGTTCTCTCCTGGGGTTTATATGCTTAGGGAGAACCAGAGAAATGCTACCATGCCAAGGATGACTGTGAAGCAAAGGGTTTGAAGACAGGACCATGTGTCTTTGATCTTGGGTGTTGGGAGGGAGGAGAAGGGGTGGGCATCAGGGGAAGTCTTAGCTGCTGTTATTAGGGGTAGACCTTGAAAAGTGAGCATAATAATTTAAATATTTTGTGCATAATCACTGAATCAGTACATGCATATTATTGACAATATGCAAAAACAAGAGTAAAAATATTTACTGTATGCTAATCAATCAAAAGAGTTAGTGTTATATTTTGGAGTATCTTGTAGTATTTTCCTATGTACTTAAATATATAAGTACATATGGTTAAAGCATAGTACTTACAAGCACATAATTCCATATCCTATTTCTTCACTTGAAATTTTAAGCGTGGTCTTAGTTTGTGAACACTGTTCATAAACATGAGTACTCACAACAATTTACCAAAGACAAACATGCTGCAGATACCTCTAATAAATTTCATATTTTAAAACATTTTAGTTTTTCATCTGTAACTGTTACACATGATCCACTTACATGATTAGCAGAAAAATGCCAATTATCTGATCTGGGATTTTGACAAGCATTTTCCCTACTAACATCCTTTCTGCTGCTAAACTTTCTAAATCATTCCATTCTCACATTAAGTCTTCCAGAGAATTTCAGTTGCTTATAACATAACATCACAACTCCACCTATGCCATTCCAGGTTGCCTAAACCCACCCCAACTGTACATAAGTTTTTGTTTCCTGCTATTGTCATGTGACCATTGATGTGGCCTAGCCTTTTACTGTCCCATCCCCTTCCCTGTTTTGAGCTCTTTGACCTTTTTGAGGTCTGCCGTCTGTACCCCCACCCATTGTCTGGATCTGTCAGAGTTGTCTGGCTTTCATTTCTTCCTTCTCTGATTTAGACTCATCCAAGTCAGTTTTGTGTGATGCTTTTAGTCTATGTGTGGAGCTCCTTGCGCTCACCCACCCCTTTGAAGATGCTCTGCCTGATCTTGCATTTGTAACTTTCTATTCTTTTTCTTAGAGAGGAGCCTCAAAGCATGGAAGTTTCAGGCCTCACCAAACTTGGATCTGCTTATGAAACCAATGGTAGACACCTTGTCCCTAAATCTTCCCCCATCTCCCCGGAACTTTATACTCCTCTTAGCTCCAAAGCTTTTCATAGTCTCTGTGCTAGAAGCTAGCATACTCTGTTATAATTATTTGTGAGATCCTAAGTGATGGGGACTCTTAATATATTTATGTGCATAATAAATGCATGTTTCCTGAATAGTCTATGACAAAATTCTCCTTTCCACTACTACTACAAATAATTATAAACATTTTAGGAAGCATACTAGGTATGGAAATTGGTAGTTTCCAGAAACAGCTAGCTTAGGGTTTCTAGTGTTACCTGTTCCTCTGGATCCTTACTGTGCTCTACTCAGAGTCGAAGTCATTTCTTTTTCCCTCTGTGCCTGTCGACAAATAGAGTGTGAGGAAATGAGACTCTATAACTCCTGAGGTTAGGTCATATAAAAGATGCTGTTACCTGTCTAATCCAGCCACCAGAGATGAGAAAGCATGTGACCACATGGAGAGATCATGGGAAGTTGGTCCAGCTGTCAGCTCTTGCTAAGATCCCAGCAACATTAACCACTAAAGATGGGCATGGGAGGACTTCTGGTGATTCCAGCCCCCAGGGTTCAAGCCACCCCTGCACTACTGAGTGGAATGGACAGTTGTCTGCACTGATTGCCACCCATACTACAACTAGTGAGCAAAATAAATGGTATTTTAAGCCACGAAATTCTGGGGCCCATTGTTTTAAAGCATTAATCAGGCCATGTGCTGAAAACAACACATGCCTTATCTTGCTGAGGAAACTGAGACCCAGAAAAGTTAAATAGCTTTCCCAAGCCCACCTACTCTCTGCCTCACCATTTTTTGCTATTGTTTAAGCCATATTGCCTCCACTAGGTCTTTTGGTTCATATAAATAGAATAGGTCTCCCTACTTGAAGTTCAGCAACTGACTGTGTTCCTGATGATGGTATCTGTTCCTAATACCCCCCAGTGGATGTATCACATTTCTTGTTTTACAGATTAGGAAACACATACACAGAGGTTGTAATTTGCTTAAGAACACTGTAAATGGTAGATGTCTGTCTTCATATCTCACTATTTAAGTTTAAACTTTTCCTACACTGCTATTCTGAGGTCTTTATTTGGGTCAGTTATGTAGGCTTTTAATAATGCTTGTTTCTCTATTTCAACTAATGTGTATGCATTTCAATTTCCACACTTAATTGCATACTCCTAAACAATAGACTGAAGGTCATATGTTTCTTTGGGATCCTTCTTAGTTCTTTGTGCAGTGCTAGGCACAGCCAGTGCACTTACCAGTTGAAGAAATGTAAAAAGTTATATTTAGCATCCGACAAAGGTATTTTTAGTGTTACATTAAGAAAACAAAAAATGTATAGAAACACACAAACCTTGCAACAGAATCAGTAAGGGCTTTAGGCAAATCTTGGTGATTTTTTTTTTATTACCTAAAATATCTTTCTTCCTCTTTTAAAAAATGTTTAGAAATATCATAAGCATAAAAACCTGATATGTCTTTTTAAAAGTAGCTTTAAAAATTTTGGCTTTCTTATTGGCCTGCTGTTTTCTGTGGCATCAGAATCTCTTTTTGTATAGTCTTTTTTATTTTGTATTTCAGCAGATGAGAAATTTGAATGAAAGCCTCATATTGATCTCACTTATTGCTTCAGGCTCCAGCTTCAAATTGAAACTTGATCAATATGGATTTGAGGCAGTCTGGAACGTTAAATAAGATCTTGTTAGGTTTTTTTTTTTTTTTGCAGTATTTGATTTGGAAGGGCAGGGAACTGGCAGGATGGGGGCAGGTGACTTATACTTTAGTTATTGCTGAGGATGAGCCTCACTCCACTTCCTCTTGATGTCCTCTGTGCCATGGCTCTAGTCTAAGTGACAAATTGTGCGGCGCTAGTTATAGCTATCCACACGCTCACAATCCTCTTGCCTCAAGTCTAGGTTTTATCTTTAAACTGTCCTCTTCACAGCCACTGAAAATTCTAGAGGGAAGGAGTTGTGCTCTGAGGGCCCTATGGAGAACATGGTGGGGTCTTTGTTTAATTCATGACCAATACCCATTTACTGAGCACCTACTATGAGGCAGGCCCAAGGATGAGAAATGGAACCATATCGCCAATGTGAAAGAGCATAGAGCCTCACCCACATCTCAAGGCAACATTCTCTATGAAGATACAGGGCTGAGCAGAACTGTCAAAATGTGATCCTGTCTGACATGAAAGTTCTCATAGCAACCCTGCCTTATAGTTTGGCTGAGCATGGGTCTTATAGCATTCCAAATTAATAAGTAGTTTCTCAATATAAACTGCTTAACATGAGAGATCCTTAATGTCGGCATGTCCCATAAGTGTAGTGCTAATTTTGAAACAAAATGTAGGCACTGACACTAAAAAAAGAGATAAAAATATCACAGTGGAGAGGTAGGAGAGCTGAGACTCCTCATTTTATAGACAGGGAAATACAGGCCCACAGCCATGAATCATTTAACTTCATAAGGATCCATGGATCATGTAAATACATTCACTTATCCAGCATTTATAAATGAGAGTGATTTCCTTGGCAGGCACAGTGGCACTGTGAATACAAAATAAATAAAATACGGCTGCTGCCTTCAAGGAATGTAAATTAGAAATTACAGCAATGAATAAAGAAGAAAGGAACAATAGCTCATTTCTCTACTATCTTCTGAGTTGAAGACTATTTTAACTTTATAAAATAAACCTTGTGGGTTGATAAACCTTTAAATTTTTTCAACTTTGTCTTACAATGACAGTGCTATTCGTGCTTCCTTTGGTTTGCTTTTGCCAAGTGCAAATGCTCCTTAAGTTACGATGGCATTATGTCTCATTTAAACCACTCTAGCTAAAAAAGGCATGTAATACACCCAAACTACCAAACACCAAAGCTTAGTCTAGCCCACCTTGAACAAACTCAGAATGCTTATGTCAACCTACAGTCAGGCAAAATCTTCTAACCCACTGTCTACTTTATAATAAGGTGTTGACTGTCTCATGTAATTTATACAATATTGAAAGTAAAGTGCAGGATGGTTGTATGGATAGGCTTTTGTACTATCATGAAGTAAAAAAATTAATTTGAATTGTTGCAAATAAGGAACCATCCACATACATTTCACAGCCCTTCTAATTTCCCTTATTTTCAATAGTTAAATTTGTGGTTTTAATCTTAATTTGGATTTCAGTGTCTCCTAATGGAAGTTTATACGTTCATATTTTCATTAGTTAGGCTTATCTTTTCTTACATTATTTAAACTTTTAAAAAATGTTTTATGTAACTTGAAAGATGGCCTTTGGTTTCTTTTCTGTTTTTCTAAACTAAGAGATTTTGATGATATAAAATCTCTTTTATTAGTAGTTACCTTTACATTATTCCAAAATGTATTTAAGTCAGTTTTTTTACCTGTAATTTAACAAGGTTGACGTTGAAATGTAAAATTACAAGATCACATGAGGTGTGATTTAAAGCATGATGGATATTCAATAAAAGTTCTTACAGTAAAAGATACATTGCTGTTAACCCCCCTCAAAATAATTCTGTTTACTTTGAGCATAATCACTCAATCATTCTTGGTACTTTCTGAAGAAGTTCTGGAAATCTTTTTTCATGAGTGTCTTTAGTTGTGGTGTTGTGGCTGCCTCCATGTCCTGAACTGACTGCAAATGTTTACCTTTTGTGATCAATTCAAATTTGTGGACAAGCCAGAAGTTATGCTGCCAGGTCTGTTAAGTAAGGTGGATGAGATCACATCAAAATGTTTTTATGAGCCTGCCTTTCTGTTTGATGCCCTCAGCCTTAGAATTTACAGTATTTTTTATCACATTTTGTGGAGACATGAAAGAGAGGGATTTTGAGGGGGATTTGTGACAATATGTTTTACTGTAATAAATTTCTAAAAATGTAAACACTGGTTGTATTTTTAGCTTGAATCTTGTATTTTATACAAACTTAATGAAGATTAAATTTCTGATTTTCCCAAAGAAATCTGATATTTAGTTTACCCTAGTGGTCATCAGTCAGGGGTCACTTGGTAATGTCTAGGGACATTTTTAGTTGCCACAACCCAGTAAAGGTGTCATTATTGTCACCCAGTGGGCAGAGACCCATGCATAGGACAGCTCCCTCAACAAAGATATTTCTGGCCAAATGTGTCAATAGCACATAATTTGAGACACTCTGGTTATATTAGTCACTTTCTTGCTTTTGTGACAAAATATTCAATTCCTGCAACTTAAAAGAGGAGAGATATATTTTGGCTCACAGTTTCAGAAGGTTTAATCCATGGTTGTTGGCTCCAAGGCAAAAAAAAGTCATGGCAGAAAGCATAGAAGAGAGCATCTGATCACCCTGTGACAGAGGAGCGGGGAGTAAGGGAAGAGCCAGCGACAAGAAAACATACCTCTGGACCATGCCCCAGTGACCTGTCTTCAACTAGGCCTACCTTCTAATAGCACATTTAGCACTGACTTCATCCATGCATGAATCCACTGAGGAGTATAACGACCCTATAATTTAGTGACCTTCCAAACAAGGGATTTGGGGAGGACATTTAAATGTATATACCATAACACTTGGTTATGCTTTCACTTGGTTATACTTGCTAAATAAATCTTTACCATTGTTAAGTTTTATCCCTCTGTTTTCAAAATTGACAACAGAAAAAGAAGTGCATATTAGTTTTTCTTTTTTTTCTCTTTGTCTTTCCTGATTTTTTTTAGCTAAAAATGTATGAGTTCCATTGATGACATTTGTCTTTTCCATCTCTTCTGTGCTTTTGTCCCCATCCACACCCTTCTTGTCAGACACATCCAACAGGAGTTGAGGTGTTACTCAAGGACACTATCGCTGTTACACATCTAGATGAACTCAGATAAAAGTGCAAATAGTGTGAGGAGATTCTCTGCATCTCTCCTGAGTTCTAGTGCTTTCTGAGTTCCACTGGGCTGTTAGCCCACCTGGGGTATGGAGCAGATGTTTTTAACCACTGGAGGGATGTGCGCATGTGCCCTGCCGGCCGTTGCTGTGGGGGCTTTGAGACCTTCCCCCAGGCAGGCTGCACAATAACACATTAAATTAATTGTTTTTCATTCAAGTAAAGAGTAAATATAGTATAGAAGCATAGAGCCAGATTGTTATTAAATTATTTTCATTTTACATCTCTTTTCAATATTTTTTATTAGTGATAATTATTTAATTAACTGTGTTTTAGTATAGCAATTCTCAATCATAGCTGCACATTAGAATCAGCTGGGGACCCACTTAAAACTACTTTAGGGGAACCCACACTAGACCAATTAAGTCAGTATATCTGGGCATAACAACCAGGCCATGGAACTCTTAGAAACTTCTCAGAGATTCTAATGAGCAACCGCATTTGAGAATGTGGGTTTGGCGATTGTTATTACTCACTGCCAAGTCACTGGTATCAAATCTCCCCTGTTCTGTTTTTTTAAAAAATTATTTTGAAGTGTAGTTATGTGTGGTGAATACTTGTAATCGCAGCACAGAGCAGGGCTGAGACAAGAAGATTAAATAATCAAGTCCTACCTGGTCAACTCAACTAGACCCTGTTTCCAAATAAAATATAAAAAGTGGTACAGTGCCCCTGGATTCCATTTCTAGCACAGAAAATGAAGTGATGAAGCACACATAATGTAAAATTTACTATTTTAGTGATTTTAAAATGTATACTTCCAGTCAATTAAATATATTCATATTGTATAACCATTTCCACTGTTCACCTACATGTGTACTCACTAAGCACTAACTCCCCACAACTTTCTTCCATTAGCTTCTGGTAACCTCCATTCCACATTCTCTCTCTATGAATTTTACCAGGTACCTACCACAAGTGGCATAACATACAATAAAATTTTATTCAGCCTTCAACAGGAAGGAAACTCTGAAACATGCCCCAATGTGGATGAACTTGTAAGACACTGTGCTAAATAAAACATGCTTGTCACAGGGGATGAGTTTCCCCATTCTTTCTCAATTTTCTCTTGGTAATTCTCTTCTGATTCTGATAGTAATATATGCATTTTCAGGTGCTGTTGTTAGTTATCTCTGCCCATGAATGAGAACTTAGTTATTTTGCTCAGATTACTATTTATCCATTACTATCTATGGTCAGCACTATGTAGACATTGCTCCTTGTCTTTGTGTGGTTGTACATTATCCCAGACTTTTCCTGCCTGGATTTTCCTATTATTTTCTTTGTCCTTAAAGTTTAGCAATTTATAGAGCCACACCTGAGAGCAGGTCTCTTTTGTTATATGTAAGGTGAGCTCCTTCAATATTCAGATACATGTTTTTCTAGGTCTCCAAAGAGTTTTCTTCTATCATTTCTTCTATTTTTGCTCTTCTGTTTGCATGTTCATATTCTTCTGGAATGGTCATCCCCTATGTTGTATATTGTAAATGTTTCCAAGTTGTTTACAGATTAGACTCATCTGGGGATCTTTAAAATTTGTCAAACCCTGTGTCAGACACAGCCTGATTAAATCCATACCTTTTAGGTTGGAATATGAGTATTAGGAGTATTTAAATCTCCCCCTAGTGATTGCAATATGCAGGAAAACTTGGGAGCTGCAGAGGTGGTAGCTTGCCTGGTACTGTTTTCCAAAGCTTCATCTTTTCTTTATAATCTTTAGGTGTGCTCACTTGAGCACTGTGAGATTCAGAGGCATTAGGGGCTCAGCTCATTAAGGACTGAGTTCCCCTCTGTGCTTGGAATTAGTTAAATTTACAATGCTTTGTATTTCTTTTGCACAGTCGAAATCCTACCTTAGTTTACTTTTTTGTCTGTTAATTCCTTCTTCTTTGGCCTTTGTTTCTTACCATATTACCTTTCTTTTTGCCTTAAGAAGTAGTAGTTCTCAAACTCAGTTTTTCTTTAAAATCACTTAACTCCCACTCCCAGGGGTTTAGACTTAATTCTTCTGGGGTCCAGAGGGCATGAAAGTGTTTAATACTTTCTGGATCATGCCCATGTATGGTCAAGATTTAAAACAACTGCCTTAATTAGTATAATTGTGTGTGTGTGTGTGTGTGTGTGTGTGTGTGTGAAAGGGGGGGAAGAGAGAGATATAGCAATAGCTGTCAAATGGTAGTGTGTGTTATCACTTGTTACTTACAAGCCTTCTTAGAACAAAATTTGAAAACCTCTTCAGAGTTTCTGATTTAGTGGATATGGGGTAAAGTTCCACAATTTGCATGTCTATCAACTTCCAAGATGCTGCTGATATTGCTGGTTTGGAAACTGTGTCAGGCAGCATTGAACTAGAATAGAGTTGCTGAAATAATTGGGCTCCTCTAATAACCCACTCCTCCTCCCTTGCATGATCTATTGGCTTTATCAAAATGTGGAACTTACATAGTGTGTGTATTTCACATGCATGAGTATAATTACAAGTGGATACTAAAACATCACAAGAACTCAAGTCCAACTGGTCTTTAGGAGTGCTATAAAGCAAAAAAAAAAAAAATAGAGTAAAGCAAGATATTTTTTAGAAAAGAAAGAAAAGAGGGAAAAGAAGCATTGTATGGTTTGAATGAAAACCCATGGTGCAAATACACAAGGCTTCAACTACATTTCCAATTTCTTGAATTTTTTTATTTTGAACCGTGGTCTCTGTGAGTTGCTAAGTTGCCCAGGTTGGGTTCGAACTTGTGATCCTCCTGCCTCAACTTTCCAGAGTGCTGAGATGATAGGCATGCAGTACCACACCTGGCTTGTGGTGAAATAAAACTGCCATTGTGCTTATTTGAAGAGGTGGGACATTTACGAAGAATAGTACTGTTGTCTCAGGAGTGAGTTCCAGCTGAGTCCTCTGTGCGCATCTGCTCACTTGCTCACTTGCACATCATGATGAAGCATGAGACCCTCTCTAAAGCAAGTGCCCCACTCTTACTTCCAGCACCATAATTGAATCATCTTCTAGTGTTTATAATGTATGTAGTCTGTTGTATTCTGTCTTAACACCAGAAAACAGAGTAAAACAAGCATCACATGTCAAACAGAATGTCTCTACCCAGTGCATTCCAGAGGAAAACCCTCTTCTAGCTTTATTTACTAATGCTTTTGATCAGCATGGATGTGGAAAGAGATTAACCCAACATGAGAGAAAAATAAGAGGAGTGCTGCTATATGGGTTAAGGCATAATGTGTGTATATGTTTGTGTAAGGTTACTGCTTGGGAGATCTGCAGAAATACCTTTTCTGCTCTGCTGATGTCTCTGTGTAACAGGAAGTTGAGAACATCATAAGCCTTTTGCATGCCAAAAGGGTCTTCATATTTGAGATGCCAAGTTTCCTTGGCATATGACTGTTTACTGCCTTGGTTGCAGTTTTTAATTTCACCATGGCATCTGCACTTTACTGTGGGGTTTCCTCCACTTCTTGTGACTACCTGTTCTAGTTTTGTAAACATAATGACCACTTAAAATATGTTAAGGACATAGGCAGAAATTTTCTCCTTTTTTTGTGCAGTCATTTTCACAGAAGGTATTGGCTCTGATTTCTTAGTGTGGATCCTCACTCTGAATACAGAAAGTTTGCTCATTCCTAGTAAGTTCTGTTGATCCCACAGGAGTCCTGTGATTGCTGACCCAAGTGGGTCTTCCTGAATTCTCTGTGTGTTCTCTTTCAGATCTCGATTTTTCCTTTGCCAATGTGGATTTGAAGTAGCCTGGGGGCATAGAGAAGATGCCAGTTTCAGAGGCCGCTATGTCAGGAGGCTGTGCTTCTGGGCTGAAAAATTAATGACTGTTTGTGAAAGGCAAATATGCTGGTACTGCACCCGGTTTGGGCAGTGAAGTCCACAGTACTGAAAGTGGGTCAGAACTCACATCCCTGAGGTATCCCTCACTGCGATAGCCTTAGCAATAGTGGGAGCCATGTGCTCCTGACCATCCTCCCATCTGCCCTCGGTTCCATCCTTCATCCTTCCTTAGTAGGAGTCTCCATCTTCCTCCATCAGTGTGTTGTTTCCTTACAGGCTGGTGGTGTAGGAATTTATTAGGGTCTCCAGATATTTAATGTAAGGCTTAGACACTAAATGTTTAAAGTGTCGCAAAAGGCATGATCGCTGGTGAAATGGTTCCTGTCTACTGTTTTGGTGAAAAGGTAAGATATAAACACCACATAAGCAAATAAGCATGTTTATACTACCATCTAATTTTCTTACTGAAACACAATGCAGTTTGCTGACTCCTGAAATCAGTGGTCTTCTATGACTGTGGAGAATCAAAACATCTCCATGGTTTCTGATGTTCTCTTTTCCCAGTTTATAATTGTATGCAAGATTTTGTTTATTTTTACTTTCAATCTGTCATGTCAGAGTTGATAGTGGAAGACAGTCAGACATGTGTCTTTGAACTGAAATCTTTCCAGGAATTTCCAGTGTCTGATTTTATGTTCAATATCACATTTCATATTAAAGACCTTTAATGTTCTTTAATTCTTCATTGATATTTAGACTTAATAAATAAGTCATAGCACCTGAAAGCCTAGATTTAAACCTATTTTTGGATAATTTTCTTCTAATATTTAATATCATAAAGCTCTTCTCCAGGGATAACTAGGTTTAGGTGAAGTCTGAATTTTATGACTTCATGTGAATGTTATTCAGTTTTTTAAGGTGTTGCAAAAATATTTTCTTGCCTATGGATAGTGAAAAATAAGTTTCTTTCCAGATTCTGAAACCTAGCTAGTACTAGCACTTGAGTCTCATTCAAGGAATAGTGAGGACTCAAAATTTTTCTCCAGGTCCTGTCTTTAATAAATTCTGAACAGATGAAGATTTGAGATGTTTCCTGGGTGGAAATTCAAGCACTAAATATAAAATAGGTGTTCTGTCCTAGATGACACATCTGATCAATTGGTTTGATACATTCATTTTTTGACATACATTTATTGAGTGATTTTGATACATCAGGCCATGATTTTGGCACTCTAAGCACAAAAATCAACCAACATGGTACCTGGGATGATGTTTATAGTCTATGAAGAAGGATAGAAAAATGAACCAATAATTGCCATAGAGACGCTGAAGTGCCACAGTGGAGTGGATCACAAAGCATGGTGAGTGGACTCCACCTGACAGTGGGTAGGGGAAAATCAGGATTCCCCCCCGCCCCCAGGAACTCACTGAGAATTAAAATGAGCAGAATTTTCCATTCAGACAGGGAAAAGATGGCAGAATGTACCAAGTCAGTGAATTCACAGGGGACCTCAGGGAACTGTATGTAAAGGGATTCTTGGCATGTCCACCCTTAATAGTTTCAGCCAGCACCAATAGCTCTGGTCTGGATTAACTTCCACTAAGGTTCAGTTTTGAGTTATGTATCTATGCAAAGAGAGAGTTTGTTTTAATTGTAGCCATTTCAGCACCTAGGACAGTACCTAACACCTGGTAGACAGGGATCTATGTTGAGTAGAAGATTCTTTAGCTAGTGAATGCATATAGCCAAACTCTCATGGTAGCAGTATGGTTTTACTACTCTGTATTCAACCCATGAAATGATGATTCAATACTGTTACCCCTTTATGAAAATAATGGCAGATAGATATTGGTGATGAAAATAAAGATAGTTCAGGGAGACTTCTTAGCAGCTCTACTGAGTGCTGCAAAAATTTTCCTCTTTCTCTCATTTCTTTACACACACACACACACACACACACACACACACACCAGTGAATCACCAAATCTTGTGCCTTTCTCTTTGAATATAAGTTGAATCTATCCCTTTGTTCTATCTCCACCACTGCCACCGTGGCTAAGTAACCATTAGTGTATCACTATGTAGTCACATGAGTCCCAGAGGACTCAATTTCTGCCTAGTTCCTCTGTTTCCTTCTGCCCATGAGCCCCAGTGATTCTTCTCTGCCAGCAATCAGCATAGCCTTCTAAACACAGAGCAGCCAGCTCTTTGCTTAAAACATTCCAGAGGGTCCTCACTGTAAAATTCTGCCTTACCATGGCCCACAAGCCATAAATGGTCAGGCCTTGCCTTTCTCTCTGTTCGAAATTTCCCTGCCTTTCCTGGCACCTTGCTCATAGGATACCAGCTCTTCCAGCTTGATCCCTCCTTAGGGCTTTGGAACTTGTATTTGCCTCTGCTTACATTGATTCTTCACTTGTTCTAGGTCTCTGCTCTAATGTCACCTTGCTGGAGAGGCTGTCATTTGTCCCCACATAAAATAGCACATCTTGTCATCCTAAGACATATGTTTACCTTTCTTCTTTGGTGGTGCCTGGAGGGAATCCAGAGCCTTGGGCTTGCTGGGCATGTACTCTAGTATTGAACCAACCTCCAGTCCCTGTTTATTTCTTAATAAATGACCCCTCCCCCCCTCTTGTAAATTTTGTGAGCTCATTTTTTATTTCATGGTTATGATTCTTAACTAAAAACACTGGTTTTGTTAGAGTGCAATTTTGCACTTGGGGACGTCTGGGGACTGTAGGAAGGAAGTGACTGGCAGAGCTTCTTTTAGGGGGATCACAGTGTACCCTGAGGTATCTCATGCAGGTTATGGTTAAGTCTCAGGAACTTCCTTTTTAAGGGATGATTTATATATCAAATATAGAGCCATCTTCCACAGTAAGTGTTCTGGTGCTTTCTCTGGGTTGTAAATAGCAAAGTGAGTACAGAGAGACTAAGCAACTTGTCTCGTTTCACATGAAGCAACTGACTTCAGTAATGGAGTCAATGTAGCCAGCTCTTACATGTTTGTGTGACTGCCCACTAAGTTGTCCCCTCATGTCTGCCCACCATATTCTAGAAATTAATTCTCCTACTTATACGAATTACTGCTCATGACATGATATGAAGAAGTTTGGCTTTATTTCTTCACCAAAAATCTACTCTCTACACTTTCAGGTCTACTTTGAGCGGACCTGGGAAATGTAATAATGAAAGGCATTCATTCACCACACAAATCAGCCTTAAATGAGGCAGAAGGATTGAAGACCTCTCCCGAGTGAATGATTTTGTAGATTATTGATTTGGGCAGCAGTTTATTTAAACATTAAAACCTATGAAGTAACTTAGCCTGCAGAAAACTGTGTCAAATACAGTACTTGTTACAGCTAATTTTTTAGCCTCTGAGGACTTTGTAAACTGTCCAAATGTATTTATTTAAAATTTTTCAGTTAAAAAAAGATGGACTGGAAGAAGAAGAGTAGCATGCCTCCAGAAATTACAGGTTCTTTCAACAGGAAACATTGGAAAGGCTTTTTGTTTTTACCCTTTCCCTACCCCTAGCCCTGGAATATCATCTGCCTTTTCTAAAACATTAGATGTTATTGTACATATTCTTAAAAGCTAGAAAATAACTCCCACTTTCACTGGTGCCTGCATGCTTTAGTCTTTCTTCATCACAGTTGGTTATGATAAGCTTGGTGCTACCCCTGAAGAAATTGGAAACATTAGTTAAGTGGCATAATTATAGATCAGTTGGAAAAATGGATAGTTCTTGCCTCTGGTATCACCAGGTAGCCATAATAAATCTATTACTGCTATGTAAATAGTTGTATGTAGTTGTATAGTTACACTACTACCATTCAAATCTTGAATGCCCTCCGAAGGCTCAAGTGTTGAAGTTTTGGTTGCTAGCTTGGGGTGTTATTGGGAGGCAGTTGAACTTGTAAGAGCTTGGGCCTAGTGGAAGGAAGGAAGGTCCCCTAGGTGTGTGCTTGAAGGAGATATTAGGACCAAAGTCCTTCTTCTTCCTGTCTTCATTTCCTGACCACCATGAAGTGAATGGGCCTCCATTGCCATGTACTCCTGCCATGATGTACTGGACTACCATAGGCCCAAAGCAACAGGGTCAGGTGACCATGGGCCAGAACCTTTGAAATTTGAGCCCAAATAAACATTTATTCCTTACAGAGTTGTTCATCTCAGGTATCTTGTCAAAGTGAAAGAAGGCTGACTAATAGGTCTAGATTTGGGCAGCAGTTTATTTAAGCATTAAAACCTTGACTGAAGTAATAACACTAGTGAATGTCTTATTAACTGTCTCGTGGTTTAATCTTGACTGCATTCTGTTTGCCATGGTTGAGACTACTGGGAAAGTTATCTTCATAATTCTGTCTCCTCACTGGTACAATAGGAATAATGACGGGAACTGGGAGGAATAAAGAGCTAACATTTGTAAAATCATTAAGACAGTGCCTCATACATTTGGGGGATGGGGGAGGCAGGGCTTCATGTTAATCAGAGGTCTTCCAAATCCTTCAGTAAATTATTATGCCAATCTTTATATCTTAACTCATTTGTGTTAAAAATGGCATCACTTAAAAAGAATTCCATTCAGAATTATCAGCATTTAATTCCCCAAGTATTGGAATGAATGAGAACATCAGAAAGGAGGACAATGTGAAATTGATTAAAAACATGAAGTCACCTGTCTCATGGTGATTCTCTTGATGCTCCAGTGAGCATTATTTTTTTCTTTTTTGGTAATGGGGATTGAACCCAAGGCCTTTACACTGTGCTACATCTCAATCTCAAGCCTTTTAAAGAGATTTTTATTTTATGATAGGATCTTGCCATGTTGCTAAATTGCCTGGGCTGGGCTTGAACTTGAGATTTTTCTCCCTTAGCCTCCCAGAGTGCTTATGATGGGCCTCTGCCACCATGCCTGGCCAGTAAGAGCATTTAAATGAAGTCCCCTGTAGTAAATTGCATTATTTTAGCCCCAACTAGTCTGTTAGTCAGAATGAAAATATGAACCAAACAAAAATAGCTAAGTTGACAAGAATGATTCACTAACTTCTGTATGTATACTATGAGTTTTAGCAGATCAGGAACAAAGATTTCTTACTCTCTTTTAAGACTCAGAAATTTTGCCAGGTGGAGCTAGAACATTACAGTCATTTGAATAAAATAGAAAACCATTCCACACTCTTATTTCTTACACTTCCTATATGTTTTGTCTATTAGTCTTCAATATGGGTATGTTGACATTTTTTTCTCATCTCATAGTGTCCTGTACATGTTCCTGAAGTATTAATACTTCACTGTTAGACTCCTTTCCCCACTCAAATGGGCTCCTAAAATTTTTGTTAAATGCTGGGAATATAGCTCAGTGGTAGAATATGTGCTTGGTATATAAGGATGTAAATTCAATCAACACCAAAATTAAAAGCTTAATGAAATTTTGAAATTTTAGAACAATATTTGGGAGTAGTTGTGGTCAGGGGTTTGCAAGGAGAGCAAGACAATATAGGATACATAACTTATAGTATTGTTGATGATGGTCACCCAAGGAATCAAATACAAAGAAAGTGCAGGATATCTGTCCACACACTAATTCAGCAGAGGGCCTGGATCCCATGGCAATAACCTCCATGAGGTCAGCTGAAAACCTAAAGCCCATAATAGTACCTCCCATGAGTCAAGCTGGAGTGCCTAGAGCCCATAACAATGACTCACGGAAGTCTGTTTTGTGGGTCTGTGTTGGGAAAGCCCCAAGGTCAGTGGTAGAAGCTAGAAAGTCTGTGCCAGCAGATGAAAGATCTGTGCCAGTAAGTCAAAGGTTCTGCACTGGAGCCTGGAAGCAGTGCTCAAAGTAAGGATCAAGGCTCCCCTGAAAAGTACCACAGCCATCCTGAGTGATGATGAGATCCCAAGCTCCTCTGATGATAACAGCCAATTTCATATCAGGAAGGCAAGGTGACAAGCTTCTCCAGGAGATTGAGTAGCACACATCTTCCCCTTTGGAGCCAGGAAGCAATGCTCACTGTAAGGACTAGAGCTCCCCCAAAATAAACCTCAGCCATTCTCAGCAACAATGATGTCCTGATCTCCTCTAATGATGAGAACAGCCAAGTTCATATTGGGAAAGAAACTCAACAAGCTCCTCCAGGAGAACTCACGGCAACAGGAGAACCAACAACACCAAACAGCTCTTCCTTTCAGTCTCCTTTTTATTCTGGCAGCAATCCTCAGGTGGGCCATCTACACTTAGCTCCACAATGATTCAGTTCAAGTGGTGTTTAAGTTGACCATCAGTTTTCAGTTCACCACAGGAGTAAACATAAAATTCGGTAAAATGTGAACAAGTTTGTGTTTTAGTTAATAATAATGTACCATGTTAGTTTCTTAGTTTTAACAAAAAGATTGTGCTTACATAATATACTGATATCAGGGAAAACTGATAAACATACAGGAATCCTTCATAGTAGCTCTGTAACTTCTTTGTATCTAAAAATTATTTTAAATTAAAAATTCTCTTAAAGTTGAAATTCGAGATATTGTAATCCATTCGTATTTTATATAGAATGAAAATGTGTTCCAGAGAAAAAATTACTACAAATCTGGTTTCCTGATCCTAACAGTTTGGCGACATATTTGAAAATGTGTTTAAAAATTTTAATTTAGAGGTTAACCAATGTACTGTTTTATCAAAGAAAACCTGAGATTTTGAATTTGTATCTTACTGTGGCCCCAGAGACCTTATTAGAGTCTGTTAGATGAACCTGAGTGATGGTTGTGCACACTTCGTCCACATGCACTTTTTTCTCTGAACAGTGACATCTGTCATCCAAAACCAATTGCCCTAAATTCCCATACTTCTCCAGGGCTAAGCTATGACCTGGAATTGAGGGTTTTTGGGTTAGAGGTCATGCTCTGAAGATAAACGCCAGTGAGGATCTCAGGAATGCAGAGTTTTGAAAAGGAATGCCAGCACTTTGGCCCCAAATAATGTCTCCAGGATACTTTGCCCATTGACTTTGGACTCCAGATTGGCAAAGAAACCCATATCTTTGTTGGGCTGGGACTCTGATGTCTTCTGTTGGCTATTCCAGTCCCCTACACCTGGTCATGGCCCTGCCTGGAGCTCCTGCTCTGCTTTGGCATCCCACCTGCTTTCTCCTGGCTTCAAGCATCCTGACTTTCCAAATAGTCATTGGCCTTACATTTTCCACCTGGCCTCGACAGCTTGCCTCGGCCTTGTCCTGTGATGCTTATTGGCTTTCGACTAGGGAATTGCCACAAATAGCATTTGTCAGTATTTTGGGGCAAGTCTGTCTTCTCAGCGAGAATCTAAGCTGCTTTGTCCTGAAGAAAAGAGACGGTAACCCACTTGTTTTCTGGAACTACCATCTTCCCAGTGTTGAGAAGCATCATTGCTGGTGACCTGGAAGCTATTTTAGCTGCAGAGATCCTCTCTCATATCTTTTCCCATTTTCAGTAGTTAAACATGGCCCCGTCTTAATTTGATTCTGTTTAAAAAATACCCCAATGCTGAGAAAAATGAGCAGACTTGGAATTGGACAGTATTACTTTGAAACTTAACTCTATTAATAACTTTCCCTTTTTAAATTTTTATTTTTTGAAAAAATAAAACAATTTTTCATAACCAAATAAGAGAATAAGTTATTATAAGGTGTATAATTCATTATCTTCAAACTACTTACTCTATACAAGACATAAACCAAAAGAGATTCTTGCAAAAAAAAAACTAATAACACAAACTTTACTTTTTGAATTTTTAAAAAATGTTTTTATTTTTTATTGGTACCGGGGATCAAACTCAAGACCAAGTGCTTGCAAGGAAGACACTTATGCCGCTGAGTTAAATCCCCAGTCTCAAACTTTCCTTTTTGAATCTCAGTTTTTCATGAGTGAGTCAGAAAATAGCCCAAGACATTTTCTTATATGTAATGGAATTGTCATGTCACATTACAGGTGAGGGGACCTGAGTCTTACGGTCTTCCTGCTGTATTTTACAGATGAAGGAACTCCTGAGATCCTAAGAAAGAGTTACCTCAGTAGGTCATGCAATTAATGGTTTGATGGGAGCACATTTTCCAAATTAATTTAAGAATCTTCAAGGATAGCCTCCTCTTCTAACTTGGGTTAATTCATTCTGAAAATTCTGTGTGTGGGCGTTCTTACCATAATACTGAAATACAAAGATTTATGTAGAACGGGATAGAAATTTTATTTCAATTCATAATGCACACACACACACACACACACTGGAAGTTACTTGGGTAAGAAAGTGACAGTGTCTATATTCTGGATGGTGGCATTACAGATGAGTTTGTTCTTTAAGTATTATTTTCCTTTCTCTCCAAAGAATAGATTGCTTGCACAGCAAGAAAAATTGTACAGAAATAATGTTTATGAAAATATGTGTACTAGAACGAGGAAGGAAGGAATCAGTGAGAGAAGAAATTGGAAGGCCTTGAGTGAGTTGTATTTTTGTTCATCCATCCATGTACTTGTTTGTTCTTCTAATGTGCACTGACCACTGAATACATACATATCCTTGAATTAAGTGTTGTCAGATGAAAAGTAGACCAGAAACAGTTTTGACCTTAGAAAATTTGGAGTTTAGCAGGGGATATACAGATGTATATAAAAGGTGTAATTTCAGAGTCTATACCTTAAAGACTATGTGAAACTTCCACATGAAGAGCTATGCCTTGAACAACTTAATGGTCCCTTTGGATGTATTTGGAAAGGCTTCATGCAGTCTGTGGGGTTTGACTGGGGCTATGCTGGGTAGGTGAATGCTAATAAGCTAAGATAGCAAGAGAGAGCCCTTGCTTCCTGTATTGCTTTTTTACTTTCTCACAGTTGGCTATGAGAACCTGTGAGATAGACACTGTGCAGATAGATACACCCTAAATGTCCACCAAATGGAAGGTAATGTACACAGAGAGGAACAGATGTGACACTGTCAAAGGCCAGGAGTTCTATCCCCATCAGCTTTGTATTCCCAGTGTATGGGTCAAGCATAATGTCTCTGTCTACCTAGTAAATTCTTATTGAAAAGTTAAGTAAACTTCCAGTAAAGACATAAGCCAAAATAATCAGTAGGAGCATCTACTTTCTCAAATTCATGCAGTTGCTTTTGATGGGGGAACTCAAGATGCTTGATGGAAGCTTGGGGGCTGGTCACACAGGTGTCACTTTGCTGTGCCTTGTCATGCAGTGTGCATGTTCTAGCATCCATGGAGCTCCATGGCCCAATGGGTGATCTGTGTCCTATCACAAGGAATCAATTGCTTAACTGTAATCCACCATTGCTCTCAGCTCTGTTCTCTGTGGACCACATCTGTACCTTGTACTTAGCTATCTGCTAGAGACTGCTCAAACAGAATGCCCAGGGTGGGGACTCCCTAAATATTTGTGTAGTGAGCAAATATTTAGCATCCAAAATGGGGACAAAAAAGTGACAGACAGCTGTTTATGGATATGTCAACTTGACTATAATTGGTGAATATGGATTAGGAAGCAGTTTGGGTATCTAGTTACTGCCTACAAACTCTTTGGGGACTTAAGTTGGATCACTGCTTAGAGAGAAGAGACTGGAGGTAAAAAAAGTGTGGCATTAACATGCTATTTTCCATACCAAAGGACAAGTCAATTGATAGTTAAATGCAGCACTATAAGATAGTGTTTTAAAGGGTCACTCAGAAATTCCCCTCACAGGTTTGAAAGAGCCCAAGTTTAGCATGGATATAGCAGAAGAAGTTAACCCCAAGTAAAGAATTTCAGTGCATTTCTTTCATAAGGAAAACATTTAACAGGAAGCATGCCCCTGTAGCTTTCCTGACCTAAACCTTCCCATGGTTTCTAGACTCAGTCTAGCTGGGTGTAAGACCCATTAGCAGAGTTGGAACATCAGCACTAAAGCCTTGGGTTCCTCCACTACTTCTGTCACCTCCTAGGCCTGCTGTCCTGGTGTAAAGATTCTTCTGTGGAAATTCTCTTGCCTTTCTTGAGATAGTTTGCAAAACAGGTAAACATGGTGTTATTTTCCTCATTTTAAGAAAATCTTTTTTCAAAATGATGTAATACAGAATTACATGTTCTTGAATTGGCTTCTTACATCTAATTAGTCTTCAAAATAATGACTTGTGTTGACTGACCATAATAAAGAGTTACATTGACACGTGAGGCACCTCATGCCTTGGGGCCACCATCCTGGATCATAGTGAGGGGAAGAACTGCCTGTTTTGAAGTCTGGCATCAGTAGCTTCTGAAACCGCAAACCTGAATAACAAGGCACCCACTTTGCAGTTTTCCCTTTGAGTCAAGGATGAGTGGCTGAGCCAGGTTCCCAGTTCCAGTTAGGTCCTTATGCTGGGGATTGGCGTCACTCCAAAGATTGCATTTTGAAGAACATGACATGCTGATGACTGCTTTCAGAGTGCTTCTAAGGCCTTCGTCCCAAGCTCTTTCCCCTGCCCTCTGCCAACGCCCAGACCATAACTGTAGAGGCAGGTGCAGAAGAGTTGGAGAAATTGGCAGTGGCAGACCTGAGTCTCCTGGATGCAGGTTCAAATCTTGCTTCTGCACCTTCTTAGAAGGTTATTCAGGACATATGCTTATCTTTTTTGAACTTTTTTCTTTTTTCTCATTTAAAAGATATGTGTAAGAATTTCTAGGTCTGCTGTTTATAAGAATTAAATACCCAGCATCTGATATATTGCTTGACCCAGAGTGGACACTAACTAGGTAAATGGCAACTCTATACACTGTTTTTGAATCTGCAAAGTGTGGTCACGGTTTTGATAACATTCATTTCTCATAAGAATCTTGTGAATCTTTCATAGATTGAAAAACAAAAAAGAGATGTGGAAGAGTTAAATGGTTTTCTTAATATCACTCAGAAGTGCCAGGACTAAACAGAGCCGGAAATCCAAATCTTTTCTTTTCTAAACTGAAAACATTTTGATATGTTATGCCTAATATAAATTTAAATGCATAAAGCAGTTGTATTTTCAAATACTTACAGGCTGTATGGTAAAATTTTTTTAACTGTATCACAATCCAGAATGGCATGTTCTTTAATTGCTTCTTGTATTTAATCAGTTCATTTTGTAGGAATTCATGGATGGACATTAGTTTTTGAAAAGAAAAGTTTCATTTTTCTCCCGATATCTTATTCCATATGTCTTATTACAAACCCTGCATATAATGACCTAATGCATTTCCTATTTTCTTAACAAAATATAAGGAATATTTTTATAGAAAGTCACTGAAACTTGTTTTCCCCCAGAAGTGACCCTTCAGGAAGCAAAGAATTGCCAGACAATTACTTTCCTCCCCCTCCATGCATAAAGGCAAAATGTAGTCTTATTAAAATTTTGAGAATGAATTCACTTAAGCTCCCCACTGCAGAGTATTCTCTGACAAGTTCTGTATGTTGTACAACTAATTAAGAAATTATTTTGACAAGGTGAATGTTTTGAAGCTCTGTGTTGTATACAACCTAATATAATCAAATTTTCTTCCAGTGAAACAAAATATGTGGATTAAAAAAAGGAAGCACAGCCAGATAATATCAGTAATAAGAATGCCTCAGTTTCAGCTGAGAGGAATTCAAGAAGCAGCCAGCCAATTTGTCTAGGAAAATTTGCTCTTGGCTAAAATGGTATAAAAGGTCTTACCCCTGGGCAAGCCATTTATTTAAAAAGTTTAGAAAAAACATTTTTTTTCACTGACTGTAAGATTTTTTTAGAGTTGCCATTTCTGTATGAGTGGATGTAGGATAGGAGGTAAATGGCTTGCTGTGTGAAAGGATAGCAAATTGGGAGTGTTTGTTGAATATTTACAATTAAGCTAGATTCTGGGCTTATTTCAGGCAAGACTGTGGATACAGTGGGGCAACTATAAATCCCTAAGTGACAAACTGTCTTAATCAATCTCCCTCTCAGCCATTACCCCTCTCTCAACCCCTCTCTTTTTCCAAATAACTCCAAATTGTCTGTAACTTTATTTTTTCTCTTTTGTTTCTAATTAGCACTTGTTTTAGAGTCTAGGTAAGAAAATTTGTAATTAAATATTTTATCAAATTAGTGTTACTTATGACATCTTAAATATTGAATTTATTGGAACAATTTGCATTATACAATGAAAAATATTTTGAAATATGAAGGGAGGAGTAGTTATCTCAAAACATACCTAAGGATACAAATCATACTTTATAAACTCCATATATACAAATGAAAATAATATTTCAGGTCAAAAGCTAATAAAGCTCTAAAAATAATGAATACAAAATAGATGGGAGTATTCTTGTGCTTTAGATGGAAATAGGAAGCCTATACAGAGAAGCTGTTGCTAGGACTTTTGCTGTTTTATAGGACATTGGTTTATAAATACCACTGAATCAAATGGAAAGCTTTTTTAAAAAATACCCATTCATTGGCCCCAGGCCAAACCAACTGAATCAGAACTTTTCCCTGAAAAGCTCCTCCAAAGTTTTCATGAAAGGCCTTTATGATGAGGGAGGGAAGCAATAGGAAGTAGCATAGAAGGACTCTTGCTTTTCTGGCCTGGCTTACAGGTTATAGGATAAGAAACAGCTTTGAGAAGACAATTCGTCGATTCTGGGACACGTTGCTTTTGAGATACTCTTGGGAATCCAAGTAGAGACAGTCAGTTGTTTGCCACAAAGCACAGATCTCAATGTCCATTAGAGGATGTGGATGGTTGACTTGCCAGTCTTTCTTGATCCTTTGAGACATGCAAAGTTTTCCCAAAGAGAGAGCACAGAGTAAGAAAAAGGCTATGAGCTTCACTTTATGGGACATTCCAGAGTACGTGTTACATGGCAAGCATTGATTCAGGCATTGGAAGTTCACACTTAACAAGTCTCTGCCTTCAGTTAATATCCTTTTTGGTTGGAAAGGCAAATTTGTAATTGAATATACTGAAGAATAATATTAATGTTCCAATGATATGGAGTAGTGAGGATCCTTGCAGGAGACCCAAATGGAGTGGCCAGAAGAGAGGTGTGCCCCTATAAACCATTAATATTGGAGACCATCAGATGAGAGGCAAAGAATAAATACTGTAAGTGATCAGGTTGATTCATTATGCCTGGAGAAGAGGGTAAAGGCCTCAGAAAGTCTTTCTGCCTTAGAATTGCCAGATTAGCCAACTGCTCCCTCAAAAACAAATAGAGATTTCCAGTTAAACCAGAATATCAGGTGAACAGTGAATGATTTTTTTCATCATAAGTATATTTTATACTGGGGGCATACTTTTAGTGAAAAAAAACATTGTTTATCTGAAATTCAAATTTAACTGGATGCCCTGAATTTTTTCTTGCCATTATGATTTGATAATAATCCCTTGGTATATTGTCCTTGGCATCATTATTATTATATACCATTCCAGGAATGTTTTGAAGCATTCCAGATGTTTTCATAACCTTAGAATAGCCCTAAGCATGTAGAACCAAAATATCTTCCCACTGAGGAATGTCATTGCACTTTATCACTATTTCTTTGTCAATGGAATATTCTCCAACAATGCAATTATATTTCATACACACAGTGATACCCTTATTTATTAGGTGGGCACAGTATTATCACTATCTCACTTGTCCTCATAACAACCCTAAGAGGTTGGTAAGGCAGAGACTGTTACATTCATTTCTGCACAGTTGACAGATGTGGTGAAGTTCAAGGGGTTGTCCAAGGTCCCTTACTTTGGTCACAGCAGAGTGACCTAAACTCTGGTGCTTGATTATTATGTTAGGTTGTCTCTAAAGCAAGATACAAACCTCTTACATTGAAGTTAACTTTGACATTCTCAAGTTTTACTTGATATATGAATTTAATCTGTCAATTAGATTCTAGCAGACTTTAATCTTGAGGTAAATGTTAAAACAATGTGTAAGAGGATTAACTTCATAAATAGACTACATTGATAGAGAATTAATGTCATCATTGAAAATGTGCAAATATCTTGTGAACAGTTGCCATTAATATAGCTCTGGAATGTTCTTTATATACTGATCACTATATGTGTTCTATTCTTATACCTTCCATATTTGGAAAAACATTTGCATAGCATACTCTATTCAGTTCATTCCATGATGTCTGTAAACTTGTAAATAATTTCATGAATTAAAATGGCTCAAAATGCAGTTTGTAACTGAAAATTTAATACAGCATAGATATTTATGTAATCTATATATTTGCTCAGTAATGTTTTATGGGACATGAATGTGATCTCTGGGAATCTAAATTGAGGCTAGTAAATCTATCATAACAAGGATGCTAGATTGTTATTAGAAGAGCATAAAGCTTTTTATGTTTTAAGTTTAATACTTAATGAGTGTCTGTTGCTTTTTTTTAACTTGCTAAAATTAGGATCCCTGAATAATAGATAAAGAATCACCTCCCCATTTTCCTGATCTTTCTGTTTTCTGTCACCAGTCATTGGGACACCATCAGTTTCTTTTTCTACTACTTGGCGCTCATACTCAATAAGTGATGCTTCTATTTTCATGTTAAATGCTATGTTCTTTTAAATTTTATTATTTTTTGGATGTATGCAGTGTTATGAAAAACTGCTCACCTTAAGAAATTGACAGGTCCATTAGCGGAGAGTTTTATGTGGGAGAGTCCGAGCAGTTAGCCCTTCTGGTTATTCAGGAAGTAGAGGGTGTCAGCTCAGTCACTTTTATTGCAGGCTGAAATGATGGCTGCAAGGAGAAAGACCCGCATGATCACTTCCTATAAATCACCCGCCTTTCTTTCATTTCTGGCCTTCCCTTAGAAGTTGAAAAGCTCAGAGTTCTTATACTTCCAATAAGAAAAGAACAGAAAGCTTACAAGCCAGAATTCAGCCCAAGGTTTCTCCAGTCTAGCTCATGTCTTGGAATATCAAGGGATATTTAGGAAGACATAGTCATTCCCTTAAGTCAATTTCAAAGCATTTGTTTGTCCCCCAAGAACATGAATGCAGTTATGTTAGCCAGAAAAACTTAGTTATAATTTTCAGCCTCCCTGTTCTGTGACCATAACCAGATTACGTATCCTTTTAAAATCTGTAACATGGTGATACTGATGGAAGACACTGAGATGGCTGGGATCCTGAATTCCCCATCAGCTTGAGGTTTGTTTAGCTCACGACTTCAGAGGTTTCAGTCCATGGTTGACTGGTATCATTACTTTTGGGTCTGTAGTAAGGCACAATATTGTGGCTGTATCATGGGGTAGAGCAAAGCCCTCACCTCATGGCAACTAGGAAGGAAAAAGCAAGAGCGAGAGCAAGAGGGAGAGGGAGAGGAAGAGAGGGAGGTAGACAGGGAAGGAAAGGGGTCCAGTGTTCTATTATTCCCTTCAAGGGCATACCCCATCAAGTACCTGGCTTCCTCCCAGCAGGCACCTTCTCCTTAAGGTTCTAGCATCTCCCAACAGCACCACAGGTTGGTAAACAGGCCTGCACCTTTGGGAGATGATGAAGGTCACTTCTTATGGAGCATCTTCCTCTCCTTGTAGCAAGATGGATCCACCCATCTCCCTCACCCCAGACCTCTTTCTTCTGATGCCTGTCTGGCCCTTCTAGCTGAAGGATCACCAATAAGTAAGCAGTCCAAGATGCATCTTCTAATGCAAACCACATGGATCCTCCACTTGAAAGATTCAGGTCTCTCACAGACTCCAGGGAACCAAGAGAAGAAAAAGCTAAAAGACCCAGTTATGGGCTTCAAATCTTTTTCAGCATTTCTTATGGCCCA
This sequence comes from Hydrochoerus hydrochaeris, assembly GCA_004027455.1. Taxonomy (NCBI): domain Eukaryota; kingdom Metazoa; phylum Chordata; class Mammalia; order Rodentia; family Hydrochaeridae; genus Hydrochoerus; species Hydrochoerus hydrochaeris. The sequence goes on from PVLA01002856.1 coordinate 42,314, forward strand.
GTGGTGAGTTTTCCTATGGGCTGGACTAGGGTTTTTCATCAGGAGCACAGTTGGGCATTTGGGGCTGGATAGCGCTTTGATGGTGGGAGTCCTATGCACTATAGGATAGGTTGCAGCTTCCCTAGCATCTGCTATGCAGCAACTCCCAGCCACCCATGTAATGAGCAACTATACTTCTAGACATCCCCAAGTGTCCCCTTGGACATCACCAGATCACCTGGCATTAGTCAGAGGCAAGAGGGAATGTTGAAATCTCTCTGCAAGTTGAACTGAGTCACTGATGCTTGCACAGCACAATTCCGTGTCATAAGGCAAATGCCTTGCACGGTACCTGGGATATAGAAGTGCCCAGTGCCTTTTATTACCTCACTCCCCATAGTGGATCCTGTGTTACATCTCTCAGACCTCCTTTCTCACAGCTGGGAGCATTGGCTGCTGGGAGTTCATAGCCAAATCTGCCCTCGGGGAGCAACCAGTGTCCAATGCCTGGTCAGTCAGGGTCAGTCAGGGTTATGAAGTCCTGGGCTCCGTGCCTTAGCTGGGGATGGCTCTGAGGGGAATCCTTGCTTCCTAGCTGCCTGGGGGAGTATCTGAGTCTTTTGTCATGGCACATTGTGGTTCAGCTCCCCCTCAACCAGTCCTGTTTCCTGCTACGTTTCCTGCACTGTTCTTTTGGGCACATTCCACCCACAAACCTGCCTCAGTATCTCCTCTCTAGAGAACTCAACCTAGCACCCAACCCCTCTGACCCTGGTTTATGGACTTCTGTTGGTTTTTAAATGACACAATGCAGGTGAAGGTGTTAGCACTGTAGTCATTATGGAAATAGAAGCTTAGTTATTATTATCCATCCCATTATTTAAGTTATGTCTTGGACTTGGTCACTTCCTGTGGGAAATGAGTTTCTGATGTAATTCTCCTTAGTATTAAACTGTGTCTTGCTTCCCCCAGCATCACATTCCAAGAGATTCATGATCCATCTTCAGATGAATTCTGGCGAGTGTACATGTTCACATTGGTATTCTTCCTCACTGTTTGAGCTTTGGTCTCAGGTGGAAAGCACCTTGATGGCATCTCCAGACACATGTGAACACAGACTCCGAGGGGCCACAACAGGATGGGGAGGGAGTGCTAGCCTCACAATCACTCAGCTTCTGGCAGAGTTTTGTCTGTGTTGCTTTAAGAATCTGTGGCTAGACCGTACCTTGCGAATAAGCTGGTTGCAGCACTGTCACCAGGTCAGAAGTTCTTGGGTAGCCAGCCACGTGTTTATTTTGCCCAGCTTCTCTTGCCTCCTCTTCATCTCTGCTCTTGGCACTTCTCACCACAGGCTGTCAGTAGATGGGTACCTTTATTGAGTGCTTATATACCAGAGTCTGTCCTAGGAGCTCTGTTTTCTGATCTTTTTCTTGTGCCCTATTAGGTGAGGAGAATCATCATTCTCACTTTTCAGATATGAAAACAGAGAACTTGTCCAAATGAAAAGGCAGAACTCAAGCCAAGAACTGCTCAACTTCAAAGTCTCTGCTCTCAAGTTTCTCAGAGAATTTAGCCACAGTTCTTTGCAAGAAGTTTTAGGGAGCATAATACATCATCTCATAAAGGGTTAAGATAGACTATGAGGCAGAAAAACAAAATGCTGTGCGGGAGTGGGTCACTTTCAGGTACCTCTCCAGATCCTTTCTTTTCTTTGGAGGCAAGCACATTCTGTCCAGGCTTCCTGTGGGAGTGGTTTTCCCTGCGCACTCCCTACTTCTTCCTGTTTTCTCACACAAACCTGGGGAGAGAGGGGCTTCTCTAATTGGAAAACATGGACAGAATGACTAAGCACGCTCAGTGCAGCGCAGTGACACTTTTGTTGCTTTTCTTGGAAGCATCCTCCCTCTTCCCACCCATGCATGGCATCTCTTCCTGGGCAGGCTGTCACCTGAGGAGGGGTGCTGGCCTGCCTTGGCATGGAGGGGAGGATAATAAGCTGTTCTGGTTCAGGAGTGCTGGTAGCTGATCTCCTAAACTCTCTCACTGAGCCGCATCCTCTCCTTTCATTTCTGCGAGTGAGAGGTGCCATGTAGTTTCCACCTGACTCTTCAGAAGTGGCTAGAGATGGGTGACTTTTGCATACTCCCTTGGGGACTTCATGATTCCTTATTGCACAGAAGGTCTGGGGAAGACTTGAGAAGTGCTGTCTCTGTACTGAATTTGCTTTCCATGAGAGTTCCTCCCATGTGGGAAGTCTCTTCCTCTCTGGTTCTTCTTTCTCCATCATCATCTCTCTTTGGCCAGTACCCACAGAAAGGGGCTAAAGGAGAATTTTACTATGGTACATGTCCTGAATTTCTATGTAGCAGCAGGACTGATGCCATGAAAATCTTCTTTTTGAAGATTATCTGGTGGGTTTAAAATGATATTAATAAAACCAACATATGAAATTGACCATTTCCGTGAAAATCTTCTTTTTGAAGATTATCTGGTTGTTTCAAAATGATATTAATAAAACCAATATGTGAAATTGACCATTTCCATAGGGCACCCATGTGAAGTTTTTGTCTCTGACAAACCAGGTGCAGAATATTCCATGTATAATTTAGGTTCTGTCCCTATGGGCTGCTCTGCTGGTTTTGTATATAACTTCAGTTATTATTGCCATTAAGAAAAGATATTTTAGGGACAAACTCATTTTTTGAATAGATTGTTATCTCAAATTAAAAAAGATTACGGAAACTAGCAATCAATGCAGCCATCTAATTGCTATTTCTCCAATTAAAAATTAATATACAGAAAGAGCTGCCTGGAACCAGTTGGTCTTTAGATAATTTTAAAATAAGGAAAAAAATAGCAGTTTAAAAGCAGTGGGCTTGGGTGAGTGCAAAAAGGGTCTGCCATTTCTGTTCCTCCTGCAGCACCAGCCCCAGGGACAGGGGGATGTGGACATGCAGGCAGACTGGACACAAAAGGATGCCGAGCCTGCCTCCTTGTTTCTCCTCTGTTAGAGACTTACATAGGAAATCGCTGTATTTTGTGATGTACTTAAGAATAGATGGCAGGTGTCATTTTCGTGCAGTGCATGTCATTTTGTCTAGGTGGTAGAAAAACGTGTGTGGCAGAGCTTGTGCTAAAAATGTTCCTCTGTTCTTTGAGGATGTCAGCGAGGCCATTGCTGCTGTTTCCCTTCTGCAGAGCTTCGTTTGCTAAGCAGCGTTAGGATAGATGGGACCAAGGAAAATGAAATCAAAGAAAGTCTCTTATGTCTTAAAGACAGGACATACTTCTACTTAGTTCAAATAAATCTCTGTAATCTGAGAGTGATGCTTTGCATTCTAAGCATAACAGGTGCTTCAATATGTACTGGAATAAATTATTACACATATGTGTACACATGTGCATATGTGTGTATTAATAGAGCAGGCAGCAAAGCTAATGGGTCCAGAGATCTGGTCGGCTCCCAGGAAGGAGGTGCGTTTTGTTGGAATAGAGGTGGTTGGGTGGCCTTTGTTGGAGTAGAGGTCATCCGTGCAACCACAGAGTGGGCCCTGGGATGCTGGGGTAGAACTTCAGCCCTCACCTCTGGAGGATAAGATAGAGCTAGAGTAGATGCAAAAGGAGGGTGGGACTCAGTCACAGGGCAGTAGCTGTTTAGAAAAAGTCAAAACTCTGGTGTGGAAGATGGGGAAAGAAAAGAGATGAACGGGCTTCCTCAGGTGCATGGAGGATTCAGAGCAGGTAGATAGGGGACAGATCCAGCAGAGCTCAGCATGGGACTGGCTGAGGAATTCCAGAAAAGAAATTTAGGATTCAGGAGGGTAGGACCGAGCAGGTTCAGAACAAGAACGTGCTAGGATGTAGAGTCCAGGCCCAGCACTCTGGGTCCCCAGGCAGCAATAGCACCTACAAGTGTCTCTCAAGGAAATCTTGTGCAACAGCAAGGAAGATCAGAGAGTCCTGTTCTCTACTTCTTCTGCCGTGGTTCTAAGTCTCACTGAACAGCCCCTCTTGGTGTTGTGACCCCTAAACCTGAGCCAGAATGGCTTCCTGGACACCTCCCTCCCTCCACGCAGCCCTCAACGCCTCAGGTTTCTGACTCTGGCCACCTCCTTACTGAGGCTCACACCCTGCTGGAGACCAGTTGTGCCAGATATTAGGAGGAAGGGTTGGGGATAAACATAGGTATTTTTTAAAACTTTCCCTGCACTAAACAACCAAACTACTTTTCTTCCCACATATAACTTAGACACTCCTTTTCATTGTCTTTGCTCTGCCCACAATTTTTTAAAGAGCTTCTACTATTTTTATTTATTTTTGAGATAGGATTCTGCTATGTATTCCAGGCTGGCCTTGAACTCACTAGGCAGCCCAGGCCGGTCCTGAACTCCCAGCATTCATCCTGCCTCCCGAGAGCTAGTATCACAGTTGTGCACCATCATACTCATTTTATAAAAAGTAGCATTTTATACATCAATATTGAATTTACTGGCAAAGAAATTAAAAAAGCAATCCCCGTCAGAATACCTATAAAAATTTAGGCATTTTTTATAGGAAGCAGAAGATTATAAAATTAAGAATTAGAAATTTCAGTGAAATTAAATTACTAATGAAAGACATTATAGAAGACACTGAAAATGGAAAGATATCCTATGTTATTGAGTCAGAAGACTTAATATTGTTAAGGTTAGCATACTACTAAAAACAATCTTTAGATTCAATACAGTTCCCATCAAAATATCAACCTTCACAGAAATAGGAAAAACAAAGCTAAAATTTATATAAAACCACAAAAGACTAAGAATTGTAAAAATTATCCTGGTTGAGGGGGACAAAAGAAAAGAAAAAAAAATGAAAGAAAGAAAAAGCAGTGGCACCATAAGAACTGATTCCCAAATATACTACATATGCTGTTTAGTTACTAAATAGCATGCTATCAGCTGTTATCAAGACAGACATGGACCAATGGAACAGAATAGGGAACCTAGAAATAAACCATGCTCATACAGTCAAAGTGCTAAAAGACAATCTTTTCAATAAACAGTGCTGGCAAAAACTAGATGCACATAAGCAAAAGAGTCATACTAGATGCTTTCTCCTAATCACTAAAATCAACTTGAAATAGATCAAAGAGTTAATGTAAGACCTGAAATTATGAAACACTATAAGAAAATACATTGGTGTAAGGAAGTCTGCTTTTTGGTTTTGGTGTTAACTAATGAAGTACTAGAAATTGGCCTTAGAAATAAGTCTTCAGAATTAATGGAGACTCAGAAAGAGATGAAGTAGATTGTGGAGGTCAACTGATTAACTATCAGTTTGAGTACAAATGCCCACATAAACTGAGTCAGCCAGTGTGTTGGAACAGTTTAAAAGAACAGGTGGAGGCTGGGCGTGGTGGCACATAGCTGTAATCCCAGCACTCAGGAGGCTGAGGCAGGAGGATTGCTGGAAGTTTGAGGCCAGCCCAGGCCACATAGCAAGTTGAAGGCCAGCCTGAACTACATAGTGAGACCCTGTCTCAAAAAACCAAAAACAAAAAAAACAAAAGTGCTCAAAAGGAAAAAACAACTGGAACAGGGAAAGGAGAAAAGAAAAGGAAAGACAGGAAAAGATATATATGTATATGTGTGTGTGTATATATATATATATATATATATATATATATATATATATATGCACAAGATAAATACTGCTAATCTCTGTTAGTTCATCAGAAAGAAGAATTTGTGCTTTCATTATTTGATTTTTTGATCATTTTTTATGGCAAAATATTTTAATCTAAACAACCACTTTGTGTTTTTTTCTTTTTTTTTATTTAAAGAGAAAAAAAAACATGTAAAGGGTAGAGATAATATAGAATTTCAAAAAAAAGATAAACAGTAAGAAATCACTAGTTGATAAATTACATATTGTCCTCTTAGAAATACTTGTTCAAGTTACAAAATTAAAGCATACAAAGTAGATATTCAAACAGTGAGACTGTAAGCAGCTGCACATGCGTGAGCCTCTACATTATTTCTATCCTTTCTGTATTAGAGGAAAAAACAAAACTTTGCAAGACAAAACAAAACAAATTCCTATTAAAAACATGAAACCAAAAAGTGGTATAAAACCATAGTACAAGGTGATCTACAATGATTACTGTGTTGTCTCTTATTGTCTTCAATACAATTGTCTATATCATCAGGTGTAATTGAATATAGAATATAGCAGTACATAGCAATATTAGTAAAAATAAAATATTGTAGACAGTATAAAACTTCAAAGGCAGGTAATAATCAAACCAGAGTGTATATTCTAGTGAATCTTGTCATCTTCAATGTAGTTGCCTATACTCTCAGACTTGATACTATCAATTATAGCAGCTTTGAATAAAATCTGTCAATACAAAACAGCAATCTAACAAACCAGATTCGATTACAATCAGTCATGGTAAAACAATGTAGGTTATACAGAGTTTTAGATTAAGTTAATAGGAATTTAAGGATGATTACCGTACTATATCCTGCTATTTTTGGGATAACTGTCTGTGCCCTCAAATCTAGTACAAGTAGAATGACTGGAACATAACATAATACATCTAAGCAGAGTGGTGTGAGTAGTGTGGGTTTTAAATCCTGGTACATTATTAACAATATAGTGTATCAAGACCATCTATGTTAAAGATTCTAGCCATCCTTCTCTGCCTTATTTCTGCTATGTCTAGTTTTCTCCTTCATTCTACTGCCTGCCCCACTCATTGAGACCTTTCTGCCACTGTTCCTAAAATCCTGGTATTTTTTTTCTCTCTCTCTAGAATGTCCTTTAGCATTCTCTGTAGGGTTGGACTGGTGGTCACAAATTCCCCCAGTTCCTTTTTGTCATGGAAGCATCTTGTTTCTCGATTAATTTCTAGTGACAGCTTTGCAGGGTACATCAATCTGGGCTGGAGGTTATTTTCTTTCAGGGCTTGGAATACTTTGCTCTAAGCTCTTCTTGATATGATGGCCTGTGTCAAGAAGTCTGCTGTGATCTTGATGGGCTTTCCTTTATAGGTAATGTTTGTTTTCTCTGACAGCTTTTAATATTCTGTTTTTATATTGAATTTCTGGTATCTTGATTATTATATGTCTGGGTGTAGCTTTCTGTTTTGGTTGTAGGTAGCTGGAGTTCTGTATGCCTAACATAGCCGAATGTCATTTTCTTTTCCCATGCTTGGGAAGTTTTCCTTAATTATTTTCATGAATAGCCTTTGTAATTTGCCTGTTTGTATTCCTGCTTCTTCTTCACATTCTTATTCTTAAATTATAGATTCTCTTGTCATCTTCTAGCCTTTGTATTGTTACTGCCTGTTTCCTTGTTATTTTTAAGAGATCTTTCCTTTCATAATCACACATTGCAAACTTGTCTTCAAGTTTTGATAGTCTATCCTTAGTTTCTTTTAAGGAGTTTTTCCAGCTTTCAATGGAGTTTTTAATTTCCTGGTAGTCTCTTTGAATCTGCTTCATGTATTCTATATTTTCTTTTCTTTATCGAATGTTTCTCTCCTTTTTTGTGTTCCTCCCTTCTTCCATCTGTGTCTTCCTGAGAGATGCTTAGCATTTCTTTTATTAATCTACTTATATCTTGCTTTACCTGTTTTAATGTTTCAGTTTTGAGCTTGTCTACAAGGTCCCGAAGAGTTTTCTTAATGTCTGTTGAAGCCATGTTTGATGTTACATGTTTGCTGCCCTCAGTCTCTTTTGTTTTTCCCTCTCCTGGATCAGTGTTCTCAGGGTTTTGGATTGGGGGCTTTTTCTTGTTTCTCTCTCTTGTCATGGTTTTGGTTTCTTCCATACAGGTATATAGTGGAGGTCTCAGTCCCTTTCCTTGTTGGTTATGGTTCTTCTGAAGCACGCTGGTGAGGGATTTCTGCCCTCTCCTGTTTGCTCTTGTCACTGAGGTGTAAGCAGGGGACTTCACCAGGTTAGTGTGTGCTAGGCATAGGGAATCGATTTGGGATGGCTTATTGTGTCCTAGCCAGGGACGTGACCCAGTGCAAATCCCACGAATCTGCCCTGGGGAGGGAGCAACCAACTGAAGTCACTGTTGCCCCTAGTTCAGGCTCCTCCTACCCAACTCCAACATGCTGCCCATTTGGTTGCGCCCTTCCCATGGTGGTGGGGTCTTATTCCCAGCACTGACTGTGGATTAATGAAGGTCCCCTCACTGGCTCCATTCTCTGTTGGGCTCACCAACCCCTGACTTCAGCATGGCTGTGGCTCCAGTGAGTGGTGGTGGGAACGAGTTTGGGCGGCTTTGCCAGCTGGCACAAATTCAGGCTGGCGCAAATTCAAGCCGGCAGGAACTTGGCAGGTTGCGCGGAAAGCACCATGCCCAGTAATTTTAGCTTTTCCAATTGTAGCCCCAAGACTGTGTTTGATGAGCTTTCTTCTCTCTAACCTCTTCCTGTGTCAAGAGGATCCATCTCCCTCTGTCTGGATCTCTCCAGGATGTTTTACTCTGGCATATGAGCTGTTTCTTCCGGGAGGCTTTGTATTTTGTTGCTCACTGATTGGCCATCTTTAGCTCCTCCTCTGCCCACAAGTTTTATAAGTCCGTGGGCCATTTCTTTCTCTTGCTAAGACCCAGTCCCAAGGTGTACCCAGAGCTGCTCCAAGACTTTAAAAGATGTGACAAACGCTCCTAGGACCTCTGTACACCTTTCTCACAGCATGTGCCGCTTTGGACCCACAGTTGAACACACAAATGTGCCTATCTCCTTTCTCCTCTAAGGTTTTAATTTTCTTGGGATTGTGTCTTACAGATTTCTTTGGTAACCCTTAATATAAGAAAGCAAAGTGGTTTGAACATGACAAACTTATGGTTCTAAGATCTTTATAGGTACCTTAACTTTATAAATATCTGAATCTTCACAACCTCCCTATGATGTCAGTACTATTTTAGCATCATCTGCCAAATTTGCAGATTGGGAAACTGAGGCAAAAAGAAGCTAGGCAAAGATTACAGCTAATAATGTGGTCTAGTGAAGATTGGAATTCAGCCTGGCCCACTTTCTTTCCAGCTGTGGTCTGCTGCCTTTCAAATCCTGGTTCAGGGGTCACTGCAGTGTATCAAGGAGATACCTGCAGGTTGGCAGGATCATTTTGATGACCAGGACCCCAGTCAAAGCGGTGTTTTGGGGAGAGCAGGCCGAGAGCAGGGCTGACCTGGAGCTCTCCTCAGCAGTCATATGAGCACCCCTGGAGAATCTGTGGAACTTCTCTCTGTCTCTTTCTCTCCTATGCTCAGACCCCGGTTTTTCCTTCTCCCAAAGAGAAGCACGCAGAAGGAAGAGCAGCAACCTTGCAAATGGTTTGCTGGAGAGAGTGGCAGACAAATCACCCATCCTGTGCACTGTCTGGACAGATTTTTAAACTGAGGGTTTATTTGGGTACTTCTGTGTCCCTGGGTCCATATGTCCCTCATTTCACCATCCTGTTGAGATTTCACAGGAGGTCTTGTTCACACCAAAGGGAGAAGATGCAGTAAAAGCACTATGAGGTTGGTTTCTTCCCTCTTCTCTGGTAGGAGGGAGATGTGCAGATCCAGAGAGCTGTGGTAACCAGCAGCCCAGCCCAGCCTCCATAGGCCCACCCAGCCCAACCTGGACTGCTTAGAAATAGCTAACAGCAGGATTGCACAGCTGGCCACTTCATGCGAGGGCAAGAAAGAGTGTTTAACTTTCACATGGAAAAGGAACTTTGAGCACAGTCATGTCCCAGAGATACTGCAATCAGTCCCTCCTTCAGCCACCCTGTTGTTCAGCCATGGAGCATACAAATGCTGGGGACAGCTGTGCTTGAGACCAGGGCTGCATGCTGGCTGAGGGGGACTCAGACCAACCATGCATGCAGAATATGAACTCTCATACTACATGGTTTGATGAATATGGAGTAAGCTGCTCACTTATATGAAGTTTGATTAAAAATAGTATTTTAAATTGGATAGTCATTAAAAGCAAGCAAACATTAATTTTTTAAAAGATTCATCTTATCCTTCCCTTTTGCATCTTCAGTTTTCTATATTTGGTCCCTCCCCTCCTCTCCCTTCTCTTCCCTCCTCTCTTCTGTTCTCCTCTCCTTTCCTTTTTCTACCTTTGGTTGAACCCAGAGCCTTCACACTGAGCTTCATCTCCAGCCCTTATGTATTTTTTATTTTGAAACAGGTTCTTGGTTAAGTTGCTAAGTCACCCAGTTTGGGCTTGAACTTGTGATCCTCCTGCCTTAGCCCTCTAGAGTTCTGGGATCACAGGTCTGCACTGATGTACCTAACAATTTGGTCACTTTGAGTAGCTCCATTTGCTACTTTTTATCTCTTCTATCTTTGTCAGTGTATACCTTCTTCTGTTTCCCCCGGTGAACAGGAGTAGGTTTTTTTATGAGATGCTTCAACATCAACCATCCCACAAAGACTTAACTTAGCGCTGAAGGGTGCTACCACAAGCCAAAAGTTAATCTCTTCCAGAAAAGCAAGACTTAAAGACCATCTCCTACTGAGTAAAGGCAGACTACTGAGAAAAATTCTTGTGTTTGTGTTGCAGATGTAGAAACTCCTGGAATCTTGTAGGTCATTCTGTTCCACACAGCAGATTCCAGAGCAGCATTAAGAGGACACCAACTCATCTGAGTTACTTTCCAGGACTTTCAAAAGTTGGGCAGTCTTTAGTTAGTCTGTGTCTTATGTCTTATCCTCAAAATCCACACAGAACACCAGGAACATTGAGAGTGAAACTTCTTCTCAGTCAGATTGCACTTGAATAATTTTACCCTGCTTAAATTCCCTCTGATTTCACCTCTAGTGGAAAAAGAATTAGATTTCTTTAGATAGAAAATTGAGCTATGTACTTACCCTGTCTTCAGTCCCCCTAAACTATATCAAGACTAGTTAGGCAAATGGGGGATTCTATGTGAGACAAAGGGTCCATTACCCCCATTCACCCCACAGGTGAGTTAAAGCACAGAGAGATGCCAAAGGGAGACTCTCTGGATGTGGCCAAGCTACAATAAGCAATAAGTCTCTGACTTCTGCAGAAAACTAAGAGTTGAAAGGTGCTGCTGCCAAAAGTTAATCTCTTCCAGAAAAGCAAGATAAGTTAAAAGGCAAATTGCTTGCCTGCTCTTCTTCCTCTTCCAGTGTCTGCTGAAGAACCACCCTTGAGCTTACTGAATAATACATCTCTCACAATTGCCACCTATTGCCAGGAACTTTTGTGTTGTGGCTAACTCCTGTTAGGATGTCTTGGCAGCAAGAACCCACATGGTATGGAAGGATTGGGAGTGCTATTGATTGGCCTGTATCTCCAGCCAGGTCTCTGCTTACTTTGAGACCTACTCCCATTCTGGTTTTGGAGTTGGTCCTGGCATAGGTATTCCCACAAGATTTGTTTGGAGCCATGGAACCAGGGAAGGCTGGCCTTCCACAGTGCACTGGTAATGACCATCTCTAACCTTTCCCTAAATGGCTTTACCATCTGACAGACATCTCAACATTTCGTCAGTGCCCTCTGCTTTGGTATAAAGAGCTGTTCTATCTGGTTAATACTGAGTAAGTGCAGATGGGCTATCTGGTCAGAAGGTCCCTGTCTTGAGGAGAGGGCCCAGGGTTTGATGAACTCCTCCAGGGAGCCCAGCATTGTGCTACAGAAATCCAAAGTCATGGCTCCCACCCTCAAAGAATGTGGGTTGGAGTCACCAACTGCTTCAGGCTGGCTCTCAGTTCCAGACAGAGTTCCAGGGAAATGGGAAGGGAATGAGTAACATTGTCAGAGGCTAGGAGCTTGGTGCTATCTTAGCTACCACTAGATGACTCAGTGACTAATTGGCTCCTAACTGGCACAGTGTTTCTCCAGTGGGGCTCAAGGAGGAACACCTCACATACTTACAGCCTGTTTGTTGTGTCCATATGTGTCATGCACAAGACAGACTCAAACCCAGACTTAACGAAAATGTCACACATGTTTATAATGCCCTAAGGACCATATGTTGTTTCTATTTTCTTTCCCAATTTCAGGGGAGATCTGGGCCTCACGTCTTCTGCTGTTGAAGGTTATCAGTGCATCCTTGCTCTCAGTGTTGTACAGTCCTGAGCTTTTGAGGAGATCTTCTGCTGTCTAAAGAGTGGGCCCAGCCCTAGGTTCCATCAGGGAGAAGCAGCTCAACTTGTGTCTTCCTCTCTGGGCCTTGGGTGAGGCTGCATTTCACTGAAGGGCTCTTTAGCGAAGGATAGTCTGAAGACCCCTAGTTTGGGTTCGTTGCATCTGATTATTCTTGACCCTAGCATCCTTGCTGGGTTCACTTTCTCTGTGTCCCTTGCTGACAATCTTCCTGGGTCTGCTTTGGCTTCTAGCTTTTCTTACCTTCTCTTTGGTTGGTATTTCACTCTAGTACTTCTGGAGAACTACTTCCCATGCTTCTTAACCAAACTAGAAATAATTTGACCAAAATTGAGTGAGTGATTACTTGTTGGAACTACTATAACAAGATATCTTAGACTGACTAACTGATAAATAATAGAAATGTATTTCCTTACAATTTGGGGGCTGGAATTCCAAGATCAGAATGATAGCAGGTGTAGGCAGAGGCTGTTCCTCATAGATGGTGACTATTTTTTTTGTGGAGTCCTTATGTGGAAGAAAGGGACAAACATGCACCCTTGGGCCACTTTTATAATGGTACTAATCACATCTATGAGGACTCTGAGCCCATAATCTAGATACTTTCCAAAAGGCCTGCCTCTTAATATCATCATACCACCCCCATGGGATTTAGTTTGAGCATATGAATGTTTGGGGATGCAAATATTCAGATCATAGCACCCACCTTTGCCCCTTAACACTCTTGTACTTTCCATTTCTTGGGCTGCCACCATTAACCACATGGATTTCTAGCCAAGAAACTTAGTGTGCATTTTACATTTGGTCTTCCTTTCTATATACTACCATGGAGACTAGTTTAGTTTTTTTGATACCTCCTTAATGAATCTTCTTCTGCTTCCTTTGCCATAGGCTTCATTTCAGTCTGTGACATCTCTTTTGCTTACAAGTCATCTTTCTAGCATAGAAATGTGATTATGTCTGCCCTTGGTTTAGAATTCCTGACCCAGTGCCCCCATTACTTCCGGGTGAGGTCTGAACTCCTTGATATGGCAGACGTTGTTCTTTGTGATCTGGTTCTGCTTGCTTCTTACACACCTCTGCCACCTTGTACCTGATGGTCCTTTAATGTGTAAGTTTTTGTGGACCCTGAAATACATCATGCTGTCATCATTTTTCACTCTTCCCAGGTGCTCTTTCCCCTGCCTAAGAGACCTTTCTGTCCTTGTTCACTTGGGGAATTACTGGCCATCCTTCAACTGATGGGTTCAGCACAGCTCTGAAGACCCTTCACAAGTCAGGCACATCAGTGCATGCCTGTAATCCCAGTACTGTGGGGGGCAGAGGCAAGCAGATCACAAGTTTGAGTCCAGGCTAGCAACTTAGTGGCTTAGAAAGACCCTGTCTCAAAATTTAAAAAGACTTGGGGATGTAGCTCAAGGCAAAGATTCTGGGTTCCATTTCCAGTATTAGCAATAGAGAGAGAGAGACAGACAGACAGACAGACAGACAGACAGACAGAGACAGACACCCTCCCTTTCCAGATTCCCACCCCATGAGCATGCTCTTTGCTGTGTTGCCTATTATGATGCACTATGACTTACCTGCATCCTTTTACTCCCTTCAGGACCACAAGCTCCTTAAAGCAGGCCTGTGTCTTTGTTTCTCTTTCTCACCGTATTTCCTGGTGCCATGTCTGACACATGGCTAATGCTCAGCTAAGCTGAATTGTCATTGAAGGTAGCTGAGTACCAAGGTACCAAATTACAGGCTTCCTTAGTGACAAAGTAGTAATGCACTTATTTTATTCTAAGTTGTCAAAACAGTCATATGTTTAAAAATATCCAGTCCTTATTCTGCCTAGAGAGGAATAAGGCAAATGGAAAGCCAAAATGATGAAGGAAAGCATTTTGCATTAGGTGCAAATTAAAACTTCTAGGTAAATAGTAAGAGAGACACAGCAGGGAATTTCAGTGTGAGTTCCTTAGGAAATATTTGCAGCTAATACTTTTAATTGATATTTTCCTGAAGCTGCAAGTGTTCTACTGTGTGGCTGATTTGTTCCCATTTATTTTTACCTTTCAACTGGGTTTATCTTTGCATAGATTATCATCTGTGGTTCCATTTTAATTCCAGTTGCTCCTGGTGTGCTACCAAAGTAAAGCAGTGGGGGGCCCTTCGGGATTTCATAGCCATTTGATTCAAAAATTTATTCTAGGGAAACCCCTTTAAACTATGGTGCTTAAAACCTCATGGATAATCAAATGAGATAAAGAAATGGTCCCCTCTGGGAAATCACACTTCAATTTGTAAAATGTTTCCCTTGGATGCCTTTGGAGTGTTTGCTGAGGCTCTTCCAAGCAGCATGACATGCTTTGTGTTAGAGGCAACCTCCCTTGGAGTCCCTTCCAGGCCTGGCTCTGCACAAAGGCCTTTGATGCTCATGACTTCCAGAACTGCACAAGTCCTGTCTGATGTCCCTATCCCCAAGGGATTCTCTTCCTTGAGGAGCTGGCTTTGTTAGGTAAAGGTAGCTCATGTCTTCTTTAGCTGAGTGTGATAGAAGCTGACCTCAGTGAAGGAGCCACAGTGTGGCTAAACTTCCCAGGTTGCCCCAGATTTTAAAACAACATAATTAGGTATGGGCAAGGGACAGTTTCTAACTTCTGTGTAACATGTAAATGGAGCTTTCTGAGGGGATTTTATTGTTTTTATTGACCTTTGTTGTACAACCTGAGCAAGAACAGTGAGCATGCCTCAAAATGCAGCTTCTGTGTGAGTCCCTTAGGCCTTTTTCCTGCAGGGCACAGGGCCTTGTCCCACCTTGGTGGGCATGATGTAGTGACCCCATGACTTAGAAAGCCTGTTCCAGCATATCTGCGATACTTCATTCAAAGCCACACCTCAGGAAAGTCAGCGGCCACTCGAGAAGAGGCGTAGACCACCTGTACAGGCACATGGCTGCAAGTTCTGTCACTACCCTGAAGGAGACAGCGCCTCTCTGTGCTGGTGCTTTTTTCTGCCTTGAAAGTCATGGTCACTAAGTCTGATCCACATGGAATGAGATTCACCTTATTAGGTGAACAGGTCTATGAATTTTGACATGTGTAGTAGCAGCCATGCAGATACTATTACCATTAAGATCTAGCATTTCTACCATCCCCAAAAGGTCCTCTGACCTCTTTGTGGTCAGTCCCTCCCAGTCTCAGCCCCTGGCAATCACTGATGTAGTCTTTTTTTTTTTTTTTTGTCTTTTTGAGACAAGGTTTTGCTATGCAGTTCAGGCTGGCCTTGAGCTCACTTTGTAGCCTAGGCTGGTCTCAAACTTGCAACAATCCTCCTGCCTCAGCCTCCCAAGTGCTGGGATTACAGCCATGAGCCACCATGTCTGGCAACTGATGTAGTTTTTTTCCCAATAGTTTTGCCACTTCCTGGATGTCATATAAATGAAATCACACAGTAATTCAGACCTTTGAATATGAGTTCTATTATTTAGCAAAATGCCAAGATTTATTTATGTTGCTATGTATGTCCATAGTTGGTTCCCTTTTATTACTGAGGAGTCTTTGTATGAATGGATGTTCCATAATTTGTGTATTTGTTTGCCAGTTGGTGGAATTTTTGGGTTGCTCCTAGTTTTGGATGATTATGAGTACCAGCTTTTGCATATAGATTTTATGTAGGCATAAATACCTAGGGACAAAATTGCAGATCATGCAAACTGGTTTCCAAAGTGCCACTAGCAATATATGTTTCCAAAGTGCCACTAGCAATATATGTGTCATCCTTATCATATTTTTAAATATGAACCATTAGACTAGTAGTATGTGGTACTCTGTTGTCACAGTTTTAATTTGTGTGTCCTCAGAGGCTAATGAAGTTAAATATATTTTTCTTTGCTTGCTTTTCATTCATGATTCTCCTGTGCTGAAGCATCTGTTCACATCTTTTGCTCATTTTTAATTTGGTCTTTTATTGTTATTATTGAGTTTTGAGTCTTCTTTGTATATTGTAAGTAGAAGTCCTCCATTAGCTATGTGTATTGTCAGCATTTTCCCCTAGTGTGTGGCTTACTTATTCTTTTTTTTTTCCCCCCCCTGGATTGTTGAGCCTTTTTTTTTTTTCCTCCCTGGCTTGGCCTGTTTATTTTATTTTATTTTTAAATTTTATTTAAAGAGAAAAAAAACAGAAAAAAGGGTAGAAACAGTACAGAATTTCAAAAAACAATAAACAGTAAGAAATCACTAGTTGATAAATTACATAGTCTTCTTAGATTTAGTTGTTCAAGTTACAAAATTAAAGCATACAAAGTGAACATTCAAACAGTGAGGCTGCAACAGTTCTGTTCAACTATCCAACAAAAACTCAGCAACATGGCTATCAGTCCTACACACTTAAATATACATACAGTTATATCCTTTAGAGCACTTTATTTTCCTCCTTTTGCTTTTTAAGTCCATTATCTGTTTAGTTATATCATATTTCAGCTTGCTCAGTACCTTACTGATCTGTTTCATTGTTGTTATTTACTCTTTAATCAACTTATATAATTCTGTTGCTTTGT
Source organism: Hydrochoerus hydrochaeris (assembly GCA_004027455.1). Classification (NCBI taxonomy): domain Eukaryota; kingdom Metazoa; phylum Chordata; class Mammalia; order Rodentia; family Hydrochaeridae; genus Hydrochoerus; species Hydrochoerus hydrochaeris. The sequence continues at coordinate 58,972 of PVLA01002856.1, forward strand.
TTTTGAGTTTTTCCTCTTCCATTCCCCATGGATCAGCTTTGGGGGAGTTGGGAGTTTTTGGAGGTATTTTGTTACTTTGTTATCTCTCTCTTTTTAAAAAAATTATGATGATGATGATGATGAAGAAGGTAGTAAAATACAGCAGAACAAGACAGAACAAAGCCAATTGAGACAGTGCACTGAAATTGGTACAGAACCTCACAGCAGGTTATCAAGATAACAGTAATACATACAATAGTATATTTCATTTTCTTCACAATAGTTGTCCTTTCAATCAGGTACAGCAAAATGGAAGGAAATACCGAACTTATAAAAACTATTGAAGAGAGCGATACCATTAATCAAAACAGTGCAAAGCAGTGATGAAGATACTTGCCTTAAAAGAGATGGTAGAAGGAAATCCTCCTTATTTGCTATATTGCATACGTTGATCCTCCCAAAAGATACTCAGATCTCTGGCTCCCATTTGCTAATGGGGGGCAGGGGGATGGATGTTTGATTCTTAGCCCACACACTGGAAGGCACACAGCCACTTAACAGAGCAGTGAGCTGGCTACTTGTTTTCCTAGCGTCCCAAGTTCCAACATGGCATGGAGCTTAGGAAACGCTGATTCTTGCTCTGGGGTGGCTACGGCTTGCCAGGCCACAGCCGCTTACCAGAGCAGTGAGCTGGCTGCTTGTTTTCCCAGCGTCTCAAGTTCCAACAGGGTGTGGAGCTCAGAAAAGGCCGCTGATTCTTTCTCGGGGGTGGCCACGGCTTGCCAGGCCATAGCCACTTACCAGAGCGGTGAGCTGGCTGTTTCGTGGCTTGCTTATTCTAAAAGTGATTTTAGGATAGCAGATATTTTAAAATTTTAATAATGTCCTATTTATCAATTTTTTGTTTCTGACCCATAGCCAGCTCATAAATATACCAGGAAAATAGCGTTGGATAAAGGGATTCAGTAGTTTTGGAAGATGAGGAGGAGAAATCATTTGGGGCCTAAAAACCTTCCCTAGATGCATCCTCCCCTTAGTCCTCTCCATTCTTAGATCTCCTAACCATTGTCCAACTGTCCCCATCTGTTTTTCATCTCCCTTCCCTCTGTCTCTGCTTCTGCCATTCCCAGCTTTATACTTTGCCACGGCTGTCTGAGATCTGAGAAAAAAGAAGCCTTCTGTGCTAACTCAACAGACCTAAGCCAGATTGCCACTGCATCTCCTGACCTGTTCCTGAAAAAAGTGAGGTCTGATTCTAAGCCACTTCCAAATCTAACCTGCGTAGCTCTTACTTATATTGTGGGCGTTGTCTGATGACTGTGTTTGATATCCACTCTTTTGGCTACCTAGGTTTTCATCATCTTCCCCATAGCCTCTGCCTCTTTACCTTCCCTCCCTTCCCATGACTCCAGCCCTGCCTGGACTCCCTCTGGGCCTGCCACTTGTCATGTGTTCATCAAACACTGTGCTTTCTCCTTATTCTTCTAAGGGTGTTTCCAGAGCTTGGGATAGGTTTCCAGCCTGTGTCTTCCCTGCCTGGAGAGGTCCTGTGCCACCTGCAGGCCCCATAGCATCTTTTGTGCCTGAGCAACCCCTGTGTTTCCATGTGTGCTTGTGCTTTTCACATGCCTGGGAAAGCACTTTTCATTCCATGGAGATACTGATCGGAAGATATCCTCACTCCTACACCACTGCCTCTTTGAGGACCGAGCTTTGATTTATCTTTGTGGCAAGTTTCAGGCAGGCTCCCTCCACACTGTGCAGGACTGTGTTTCTCACCTTTGTGAAATGAGCAGACTCATCATGATCTTTCTTCTTGCTGTGTCTCTTCTGTCCTTTCCCTGTGTCCATGCCAATCCCATCTCCTCCTTGAGCACGGCTTGGAGTTGTTTCCTCCATGAAGCTTCCTGCCCACTCTGGATCTCACTTAGTGCTCCCAAGCCCTGGAACATTTGGTCTTTCTCGAAATTGCACATAGCACTGCCTCCCTCCACCAATCCTGTTTTGTTTGCCACAGGTCTGCTTCTGTGGCTTGGTTGTAAGTGCTGGGAGCAAAGGCTTCTTCGTCGGCTTTTTCATGTCCTGAAATTCTCAGCTGAATGCCACCCTTCTCCACTTTTGGCAGGCACATTTTCATACTTTCAGAATTGACCTGTACATCCTCTATCATGTGTACTGTGTAAACTTATGTTGTGACACACAAACACTCCACTGACCCCAACGACATGCTCTTACATCTCCCTGACACACTGTGAGCTCCTGCAAGGTGGGGGCCCAAGTATGTTGAGAGTCACACAGCACGGACATCAAAATCCTACTCCTCTATACAGTAGCTGAGTGAAGTTTCTTTAGGACAATCAGAATCAGTTGTAGCGATGACCATATGGTCTCAGTGCTGTCACTATGGTCCAGTTCTCTATTATGTGATTCTATAGGGCATGGCAGGAGCTCGTGCTCAGGATCTCTCTGTGCTGATACCCCATCTTCAGCACGAGTGATCCCTGGCATGGGGGACGCTACACATGGAGGATAGTGTGGGGGTCTATTGCCTGGCCTAAGAGTGGAACACAGCACTTCTACTAATGTTCTTTTGGTCTAACAGCTAGGGAACCTGGCAATGTATTTCTGCTATGCCCTAAGAAAAATGATAGAGGTTTATGTTATATGCATAGCATCATAGCTGCTATGTTTTGCTTTATTTTCATTGCAAAAGTGGAATTATATTACTTAAGATTAGGTTTATGTTACGTATTATGGAAAGACCAAAGTTACGTTGCTTTTAAGAGTTTATTTTTTTTTCCAACACAAAGAGATGTAAGAGTAGTTGGTTCACGGGTGGCACAGTAGCTCCTCAGAATATTCAGGGAATCTATATCCTTACAACTCTGATAAACCATTAACCTCATGGTGCAAAGTGGCAGTTAGGGCTAAGCTTTCATTTCTATATTCTGTAAGGCAGAAAAGAGTAAGGAAAGAAAAGCAAGGCATGTCCCTTTCCTTAAACAAACTCCCAGAAGGTTTAAGACTAAACTGCTTACATTTCTTCATCTAGAACTTAGTGATAGAGTCATAATTTCAGGTAACAATATTTGACAAATGTACTTAACTAACAAGGCAAAAACATAACCAGCAGAAGTCAGGTTTCTGTTTTGAAGAAGGAAAAATGGATGTTGAGATCAGTAGGAAACATTCTATGCCTTAGAGGTAATGCTGTGTACTTCACCAAATCATTTTAAGGGCCCAAAGATATAATGTATAAAAATGGTGGCCAATAAGTGGTAATTATTATCATTATAAGCACAATTATTATTACATGCATGCTTAGAACTCAGTTCATGCACTTTGAAATAAACTATGTCAATAAGGAAATACTTGTTGGTCTGATTTTAATTAGTTCATTACTCCATATTTATTTCTAATCATTAAATATTCATTCTCTCATATTAAACATTCCTGTTCTTCAGGAGCAGTCCTTATTAGCTGGTATTTGGGTAGGATTATTTTTACACACTATCTTGTTGGGCTCAAGATCACCTATAGTATGGTACCAGGGAAGTAGACAGGAAAAGAAGGAGAGGGGGAAAGGGCAGAAGATTCAGGTTTGAGAAACCTCTGAGGTTTCCAGTTCTTTAAGCAAAGCCTAAGCAGAGAGTGAGGCTGTACTGCATGGTGTGGTTGTGGGGAAAGTGGCCTCAGAATCCCGGAGTCTGGCTTTGAGCATTGGGAAACAGTGAGAACCTATAAAGAACTTCACACCATACTTACAGGTGTGCACCTTAGAAATAGGTGCTCTAAACCATGTCCTGGAAGTCTGAAAACAATACCATCTCCTCCTAGAAAAATATTGCATACATTGAATAAAACCAACTTGGGAAATTTTCCTAGTACAAACTTTTCAGACAGCTATATTTCAAATCAGCTTCATTTCACTGTGAATTAGCCCAGTCAATCTCTAGGGGCTAAGAAGTTTAAGCGGCATCAACAATAGCATCAATAATAAATTTCACAATAGCATTTTGCACATCCTGAAACCTCCCTCCAAAAGGAAGATAGGATGCTGATTGTCCCCACCAGCTTAATTGTTTGCTGTTGCGATTAATTGGGTAATTTATAAAATTTACTATCCCCTTCTGGCCAACGGAGCCTTTCTGTTACGGAATGTAATAGATGTAATTTGGGCTTTAAAACCAAAATGGAGATCAGGGCCAAAGCTCGTGCAAGGCTGTCAATATCACAAGGATCCTGCTCAGTCCCGAGTTAGTTTGGGCCAGCCTGACGATATGTGGTCCTGTATTAACAAGAGATTTAGAAAAGGAGAATAGCTGTCGAAGCAGATGGTGACCTGCCCAAATGCCACCCTGGATACTGAGTGTGAATATTGCCTTTCAGATGCATAGGGGATGCATGCTGGAAGCTTACCTTTCTCCCACTTGATGGCAAAAGGGTGGCAGGTGGAGGGGCAGCTCATCTGTCCCTGTGCTTTGCACACTTGGAGCATTCCTTCCAAAGTAGAAAAATCTAATGGTCCAGAAACCATTGGGATGTTTGCCAGTGGAGCAATGGAACAAACCATCAGGAAAAAACTAACAGGATTTTCTATTACTTCCAAGGGGACCTTTTTCTAAGGGGTATTTCAGGTATGCCTAATGATTTGGACACAACTGAGGCAGGGCTCTGAAAACTGACACATTTGGTCATGCTCTGAGTGCCTGAGCACATCCCGGGCAGCCTCTTTCTGTGAGCTTTGAGTGCTCCATTGCAGAATGGAGCTTCCCTGTGGTCTCTTTGTTTGCGTGGGACAGGGGCTCCACATCCCATGCTGACTGCGATCTGTACTGGGCATTGTACCCAGGGAAGCCCCCCTTCTCCTGGACTACTACTCGAATTGCCCTGCAAGTAGCCCATGGATGGGATCTTTCTTCAGCCCCTGTGGTCAGTTATTAAGTCAAACTGGGCAGAGGGATGAGAAAGGATAACTTCTTAAGAAGGGAGACTACTTGATAAGAGAAAGGGAGTAAGTGGGAAGGAGGAGAGGGGTTAAGGGAGGACCATGAAAGTATGATCAAAATACATTATATGCATGTATGAAAATGCTACGGTGAAACCTAATATTTTATAAAATTATATGTACATATATGTGTATTGTTTTTAAAGTAAGGATAATTTTTCCCTGCCCCTTTTAAACCATGAGCATCTTTAGGTCATGACCTGAGGAGGCTCTGATGCCTACCACAATGCCTGGCACATAGTGGGCACTCTGGAATGCTTGTTGAAAAAGGCTCATTTCCAGGAGTAGGTAAAATGAAAGACTGTCTCCTTGTTTTAGTCCCACCTGACTTGCTCACCAATACTGGGCTTGAGTTCCTGCTTCTCATTGTCACCACTGAGAGTCCATGAACAGATGAAGTACCTGGGTGGGCCCTGTGAGGAGGGCCAGGTGTCTGTCCAGAAGCACCTGCTCTCCAGCCCCTCCAGGCAGGATTTTCTGTCACTTCCAATGGCCCTTCAGACCCTCACATGGGACAAGTTCTGGAAATACAGATATAAATACAGATATAACTCACGGAAGTTTGTTAGCTGCAGACTGTATTCAACACTCGGTGTTGATGGGAAATAAGATGAACACAGAGAAGCTTTCTGCCTGGATTGTTCATGGTCCAGAGTAGGATGCCTTTGCATGAGGAATGTGAGCCATGGAGGGAAGTAGTACCACGGGAGTATAAAGGGTGGACTGGCACAAGAAAGGGAGCTTATAGGAGATGTGAAATGTGCCCAAGGTCCTCCTTATAGGGTATGAGAATGTGAACATGTTCCTCAGAGGTATCTAAGAGTTTGCTAGAAGAGAAAGATCATCATTCCAGGCTTTGGGTCCAGCGTGCAAAAATTCCCAGCACTGTATGAGGCTGTGGCAGTTTGGAGAACAGTGAAATGCCCTGTGGGGCACAGGGAGCCATGATCAGGTATGGGGGAAAAGAAGGCACAGGCCACAGAGTGGAGGTCCTACTTTGTAGAAAAAACTCTTGAAGACATAGGTGTAGGCAAGGACTCTCTGAACAGACCTCCAGATGCACAGGAAATAACACTAACAATCAACAAATAGGGTTATATCAAGTTAAAAGCTGCACAGCAAAGGAAATAACCACCGGAGTGAAGAAACAACCTACCAAATGGGAAAAAAATTTACCAGCTATTCCAAAGACTAAAATCTAGAGTATATAAAGAACTCAAAAAATCAGACCCTTCAATAAAAATCCACTCAAAAATGGGCAATTGTAATAAATAGATCTCAGATGAAGTGCAAATGGCCATTGGGTACATGAAATGGCATCCTTTGCCAAGAGAGAAAGGCAAATCAAAGCAACAATGAGATTCCTCCTTACTCTAGAACAAACTGCTGTCATCATGAAGTCTAGAAGCAGCAAATACTCATAATAATAAAAAAGCATAAAAAGCTTTTTTTGGTGAAAAAGCTTTTTTACATTATTGGTGGGAATTTAACTTAGTACTACTACAACAATCAGTATGGAGATTCCTCAGAAAACTAAACTAGAGATCCCATCTGACCCAGCTGTATTTCTTCTGTGTATCTTCCCAAAAGAATTAAAGGCATCATATCACAATGATAAATGGATACCCATGTTGATAGCGGCACACTAAATCTTGGAAGTAGCCTAAATCTCCATCAACAGATGAATGGGTAAAGAAAAAGTGATATTTATACACAGTGGAGTACTGCTCTATTAGAAAGAAGGATAAACTTGAGTCATTTGCTGGAAAATAGATGCATCTTGAGCCTTAATGCTAAGTGAAATACATAAGACAAAGAAATCAAATATCACATGGTTTCTGTTATGTGAGAAATTCAAAGTATAAATAATTTAGAAGAACAATAAAAGAGATGATAGAAAATAGGGAGAGTGACTTTGCTGAGACGGGAAGAAGATCTGGGATGGAAGAAAATGGGAGAGAAAGAACAGGAAGGAGAAGTAAAATTGAGTTGATTTACATACAGAATCTCTGTGATGAATGTATTCATTATGTATTATAAACATATACAATAAAATGGAAGGAGTTTTTTAAATAAAAATTTAAATGGGACCTTAGCCAGGAACTTTTCTTTATTCACTCAGCAAATATTTGTTGAGATTTACCCCTGTGCCAGGAAGTGTGTTAAATATTGAGACCTCACATGACCATAACAGACTAGGACCTTATTTTCAGGGCACTGATAGTCTAGTGGGAGGACTGAGAGCAGAGAATGAACAAAGAAGAAGGTAGACTGTAATGAGCACCGTGGAAGAACTTGGTGGGCTCAATAGAAAGAAAAAGACTGGGGAAGTTTGTTTAGCTATGAGCCAGTGGAGTCTTCTCCTGGGGCGAGGGTGATGTTTAAACTGTGTCCTGACGCATACCCTCAGCTAGGGTAGACTGGGGGTAAGGGGTCCTCAGCAAAAAGCGTAGCCAGGAGGTGGTGTATGACCAGGAAAGACTTAGGATGGGAGAGCTGGGAGACAGTGCAGTGGGAGGTGTCACTGGCTTCTGCACAGGGTGTGTCTCTGTGAGCTCTGTGTCCAGGCTTGGGCCACCACTGAGATGGTAACAGGGCTTTTAAAAACTAGACACAAGGAGCTGCTGAATGTCGGGCTGTAGGGAGGAGAGTTTGGGATCCATTTCAGGGAAGTCATAACCAGCAGCTGCTGTTGTGCTATGCATCCCACTGATGGGAGCTCACTGACAGGGACTTTGGGTTCACGAGCAGTGGCAATGCCATCATCCTGCTTTTTTCCAAGTAGTTACTGGGCTCTTGAAGACCTGGCGGGCACATGGTAATGGATCCCTAGCCTCTGTCCTTCTTGCTTGGCCTTGAAGTTGTGTTCCTGGTGAGATCATGAGCTTTGTTCCCAGAGCAGAGGGAAGTAGGGGGCGTGAGTGTGTGTGCAGGGGTATTATGGAAGCTCCTAAGGCTCAAAAGCCCATAGGATATTCATCCTGGGAGCACTATTCTGCCTGTATTTACTTGTGTTTCTTTAAATTTCTCTGCCTCATAGAGACTGGGACTCTCACACATTGATAGAGCTGGAAGGGATGGGGTGATGTCTGGTCTCGCCTTTTCCTTTCAGGTCTGAGAAATGTGAGCTTCAGCCCAGTCTCCCAGACACAACACTCATAACCAGCTGGTGAGATCTGGGCCTAGGTATACTCTCTCAATGAATGGTCCTCCCCTATCTCTGGGCTCCTTCTCTGTCTCTGGATGAACTCAGAGGTTCTGATTTAGTGGGCCTTGGGCAGAACTCTATGGTGATTTTTTTTTTATCATGACGAATGACCAGAGCTTAAAACCACTGTTCATTTCAATAGCTAATTCAAGACTTACCCCACTTTCTCCCTTACAGTGTCGGTTAAATGTTGACAGGGGCCAGGGGTGGTAAACACAGGTGGTCCCAGATGCAAATAGGGCTAAAAGAGGAGGATCACTTGAATCCAACAATTCAAGGCCAGCCTGGCCAATATAGAAAGATCCTGTTTGTAAACAAACAAAAAATGTTGACAGGGTTTCCAGTAGTCTTGGATCTGTGAGAACCCCACATGTCTCCATAGTTGTAGATCCCCTGAGTTTTATGGTCTGGTTTTTGGAGCTGAGGCAATTTCTGAAGCTCATCAGTAGTAATAGTATAGATGCCTATGGGCTGAGAGATAGAACTGAGAAAATGTGGATACCAAAGAAAGTACTAAACCCATGATTTTCTTGCTAAAGTAAGGCCTGAGTCATCCTCTCCCCCAAACATTGTATGGCCTCGCTCTTGACATATTTGAAATAAGCCTGGTGAATCCAGTCCTCCTTTTCCTCCTCTCTTCCCTGTCTTTCAGAGCTTAGGGGAGCCAAACCAGGAATCCCTTAGGCTTTCTAGATGCAATTCAGGAAGCACAGATAGTATGAGCATCTTCCAGACCCGCCCACTTCTCCTCACCTGATCATAGCTGGACTATTATGTAGTGATGTTCCCTGTCAGTTTAGCTGTCTGCATTCAGCCCTGGCAAACAGTGATGCCCTCTGTCTCCTGAGGGAATCTCTACTGACCTTACTCCTGCTACTTCTGCAGAGTCACCCTCTAGTCACTTCAGGCTGTGCCTTTACTACTTTGAAGTCGTTCTGTTCCCCCGTGTGCTGCTTGGTCTCCAGGATGAACTCGTCATGCTGACTTCCAGGCATGTACTCGACTGTGCTTGTTGTTGGAGGAGCTGGGGACCTCTGTGTTGCTGAGGATGGCTGTGGTGATTTTCAGGACATCCCTGGTCTTGTTGTGAGTGTGACTTCTTGGCTCCAGCATAGAACCCTCAACCTACCAGCACAGCTCACTCCTTCACCCTGCTGGTATAGACTTCCTAGTTTCCACTACTAACCTCTGGGCCTTCCCAGCACGGATCCGTAAAGGAGACTGGTGTGAGTCTTTTGTGTGGACTCTAGACCTCCAGTTGGACTCATGGGAGGCACTGTCATGAGCTCTGGGTCTTCATCTGGACTCATGTGGGGCCTTGCTGTGCGATTAGCGTTGTGGATAGATTTCCTGTATTTTCTTGTGTTAATCTTGGGTGACCATCATAAAAATAATATAAACTCCATGTCCTGATTCTAATTGTTCTCCGCACAATCCCTGACTGTAATACCTTTCCTTCCTGCCACATACCATCTTGGCCTGGAAAATACTTGGTAAAGTTCTGATTTGTCATTTATTTGAGTGATTAATTACTATATTTCTTCTGCTTAAATTTCAAGATTTCTCAGGGTATTCACTGTAATTCTTATTTATCAGTGTATGTCTGGTCTAGGGTAGTGCTGGGCATGTAGAAGATACTCAAATACATTTTTATGCAGTAGATGACTGAATAAGTAGATGAGCAGCTCATGGAGATTTAATGGAAGAGTGTGTGTGAAAGTGCTTTTTAAACTTTACAATTACCATTGTGGTTAGACAGCATTGTACAGTGCTAGGTACCAATGCTAAGAAGTGTGGTACAACGCTTGTTCTGTGGAGAGACAAACACTATAGAAGCACGCTGGTTAGGGCAATCATTAATGTGCTAGGGATACAGGGTGCTAGTTGGCCCTTCCATCTGGGCCTGTTCCCTCCTTGTTTACAACACATTCAAAGGAGAGAACTAGATTCCAGAAGCAGGTCCTTTCCATCCTCCTCTGCTATAGTATCTTCTCAGTTGGTTCATGGAGATGGTTTTAGAAGAGAAGTTAGCATTTCTGAGTGCCATGAAGCACTGGGAACTAGTTAATCTTGGCAGTCACTCTCCAGGTAGACACTACCCAGCTTTATCCAAAATGGAGAGAGGTGAAGTAATTTACTGGAGATTTTCACAGTTCGTTGGCAGGTGGTACAGAATACAAAGCAGGGTGTGTCTGTTTTCAGGGCTCTTGGTCCTTCCCCTGGCTGTGCTAGCTCTTTAGTAAAACCTAAGGAGCAGGTGCACAAGCAGACCTCAAGCGAGGAAGCCCATGCCTGGGGCTATTTACAGGGAGGAAATATGAATCACACAGAGGCTTCAGAGGTCCCCCCCACCCTGTCTCCAGAGTGACCGCAATAGACCTCAATGCATTTGGGGGGCTTGAGTACCCCAGCCTAATGATATTTAAATTATGCTTGTCTGACATAAAAATATATTGCAACTTACTAAAAAATGTGTTGCCTTCTGGTAAGTACCATCGGCTGCTTCCATTTTAAGCTCTCTGCTTGTCTTGTTCTACTTCATGTTACTCTAAAAGATACTATAGAGTTCCATTAAGCATTTTTAACATCTATTACTTTTTAAAATCTTTTATTATTTTATTAATTATTTTTGTTAAAACAATCATGTGCACAGAGTAGAAAATTCCAAAAAGTACAATACAGCATATGAGAAAATGTGTCTTTGTTTTCCTTATAGATCTCTTTCCACTATTACCACTTTCTTGGGTGTCTTTTTGGAAATATTCTACATAGATGCAAATATGTGCATGTATATATATGCATATGTGGTTATGTATATCTCTTCTAATGGCCAAGAATAATTCTATGTTTTGCAGAAGTGATAATGTGTATCATCAAACATTTCTCTCTAATCCTACCCAAATTCTTATTTCAAGCTCCTAATTGCCTTCTATTTATTTATATGGTTGGGATTCATTATTGGAGGTACAGGGAACTTGGCAGCACTACAGCATTTGGCAAGATACTCTTTCTTTTCTTGTAGTCATAATTAAAATCCTGTTCCAGGGTGAGATTAATCGGGTAGTTCAAATAAGTCAATACTTACTCAGCTGTGATAAGTGCCCTGGTATGGCAGAGGTGGTATAGGATGCGGGAATTATTGGTGCCTGGCTGTTCCATCAGCAGTGTGGTTCCAGACAAGTCACCTGCAGTCTTCGAGATTCAGCTTTCCTACCAGTAAATTCAGAAAGCAAGGCAAGGTGCTGAGGCTGTTGCTTCTGGTTTTGCCGTGTTACCTGGCTTGGTGAGTCCTGGTTAAGAATAGCCTATGTTGACAATGGAGAACTTGGGAATTCACCATTAATCCTATCAATCAAACATATTTTGCTCTTTTAGATTCATACTAGGATTACAGTCCCTCTCCTTTGATATCCTGCAGCCACGTGACATAATAGTGGTCTGTGAAGTGGACAAGACATGCTTCCCTCCTGGGTGGAAGCTACAGCCTTACCAAAAATGGGTTTTCCATGCTCCTTTTTTCTGGCTCAGCCCTTGTGGAGTGCAGGGAGATAGAGTTTCTCTCAGCCTAGGTCCCTAAGCAGGGACACTAGAAGCAGAGAACCTGATGACCCACTATGGACCTATACAGTGTGAGCAAGAAACAAACCTATGTTATTTTAAGTCAAGGAAATTTGTGGTTATTATTGATGCTCACTCTAATGTAGATTGACCAAAGCATCATATGACCAGGAGGTGTGTTTCTAGCAAGCCAGAAATGGTAGAGCAGTGATAGCGATCTCATAAAAATGCGTATAGCTCATTTTATATTTATGCAGGATTTTTCAGTGATCTTCCTGGCCATTTTTAATTCTTGGTGGAATTTGTGGTTGTCTCTTTCCCATTCTTTTGTATCATCTTTCTTCTTCTTTTATTCTTCCCTGTTCCCTTTTAATCTGTTTCCTAAACTTTTGACCTGTTTCCCTATTTTATATTCCATCTTCTGAAAGCTGGCTGTCTCCTCTCCCGTCCCCTCCTGTGTCCCTCCTTTGCCTACAAAGCATTTTCTTGACACTTACCCCCAACAATTGCTTCCCTGGGTCTGCCTTTCAGGTTCATAAAGCCCCATGTGGTCTCTACTTCCATCCTCTTTCATGCATCTTTCTTCTTTCTTTTGGATCCTGTAAAACCTGCTTTGTCTGAATTTTCTCATCAGATAAACATCTTCTTACATATATGTGGACCATCCTCATCCTCACTGGCCTACTCATATGACAGCTAATACTTTTATTCTCCTTTGGTAACTCTTAATTTCAGTGAATGTTTCATTTCTGTGACCTTTCCCAAATTGTGGATATTCTCCTTTGTTCCTATGGACCCTTCCTGGATCTCTACCATGAATTGTAGAGAATGTGTACCATGAATTGTGCTAGCAATGAGAAACCCCAGGCCTGTCTGGCAAACAGAGATTAGGGCTGAGAGATTGTCTATCCTGGGAGTCCTGGAGATGTTTCTGGGAGGGGGGGTCACTCTCATGACTCTCAGATCTTTGAGAGTCATGAGAGTGACCTGCCATTCTGGGCCCAGCTGCAATTTGTGTTGACCGGACAATAGCCAGGTGTCAGGTGAAGGACACCAGGGCTAACCAAGCACTTCCATGATTCAGAGCCATGGTTGGGCACCAAGGATAGAAAGGTATAGAGCAGATGAGGCATCAGAAAGTGGGACCTGGAGGAGGGGCTGGGCATAACAAATTCTGATGGTCAGCATTCTGCTGGAGATCCCATTAGAAAGCAAGGGGCATCTCCAAGGTATGTGACAGTTAAAGGACCACTGAATGACAACTACCATTTCTAAACCTCCAGGAGGGGAGCACATGCTCAGCCCATCCTAGTGCAGAGTGGATTGATACACCAGCTGTGAGGGAAGCAGGGACTGTTGGGCAGCAGAAGGAAGAAAGCAGTCCCGAGTGGGGCTGCTACCTGGACAACCCAGAGAGGAAGGGTCTACAGACATGTCTCAGCTGGCCTTGCCACACGATGAGGGCAGTAATTCCTCTTGTGCAGAGACAGGAAACGAGGAGGGAGGGTGTGAGTGTGGAAGCTGGACGTCCTCGGGGAATGTTAGCGACAGAGGGAAGGCAGAGTAAGAACAAAGGCACAGGTGACTCCCACAACCTCCCCCTCCAAATCCTCAATGTTTCCCTCTTCCCTTTGTGAGTCAGCTTGTCCTAGAATGATGGTGGTCTTAGTCATGACTTTTCCTTCTGAGGTAGACTATGATCTTAAAGTAAAGGGGAAGAGTTTGCAGTGTGGCTGTGAATAGAAATTCTAGAATCATAACCTGGGCTCCATCTTAGCTCATTATTTGCTAACTAGGGGAATCCAGGAAAACCAAATTGGCTAATTAATTCTCTATGTGTTCATCTATAAAATTAGAAGGTTACATTATTATGGCAAGGATTGAATGACATGACTCTTAGCATAGCTGCAGCACATAAGGAATCTTCAGTAGATCACTTGTTATTGTAACTAAATGTATCAGAGGTAAGTCAGGAGGACAGAGATGGCTGAAGATAAAGTATTTGAAACAGGAAAAGGTTGAACACAGGAACCAGGTGCTTTTGACAGCCATGTAAGGAAGGACTTGCTGGATAAGTGACAGCAAGCAGAGAAGCCACGAGCTTTCTATTTGATGCTCAGAAGCAGGAAGTTATCACCATCTCCTGGGGTGGGAAGGTGGGGGGCAAGCACTAGCAGGAAGCCACATGGTGGTGGCCCTGTAATCCCTGTTAGGGGAACATGAGTGGGCTCAATGGCAGTATATCTTGTACTGTATTAAATTTACAATTTAAACACGTATTTTCTGATCAAACTGAGTATGTTACAGTTAGAGGCAGGAGGACACAGTGGTTAGAGCAGAGAGCAGCCGGCAATCAGTGCCACGGAAACCTCCGCTACTGAATTATGGTCCCTGCTTGACGTGTCACTGTTTGGATACCTTCCTCCCACCTTGGTGAGGACTTTTAGCACCCAGAGGCCATGAAAGAAGCACCTTCCCTGGTCACTGTAGACCCAGCTTGACAGCGCCCAACAGTGCTCCTGTGTTTGTGAGGGCCTAGAGCCTGCAAGGCTCTGAGCAAATCCGTGTTAGGAGAGGGACATGTCTCAGCTCATTGTTGCCTTTGAAACCCCTTTTGTTAGGAAGACGCTTGTTGTCTAAAGGCAGCTAAATTTAGCTGTATTTTGTCAGCTAGAATGTATGCCCTGAAGAGAAGGCTAGCAAATCTCAGCCATGTCACACTTTATTAGTCACGCGAGCACTTAAAAGCATGCAAGGAACTCGGCTTCCCAGGATTGGCCGTGGAATGGGTGAGAAGTGCTGTGCTGACTCTTTTAGCATTTCCCTCTAGAAGCAGGATGGAGGGGAAAGCATGAAATCTCCTAAACAATGAGTAATTTCTTTCCTTTCTTGCAAGATTCACAAATGGGATATTCAAATGAGGAGAAAATGTGGAAGTGGGATAGATACTGTTCCTGTGGCCTTTTTCTTGTACATGCCATCTGACACCAGGCCCGTTTGAATTCAGAAATGTTGTTTAGTTGCTGGTGCTTGGTTAACTACTTGAGAGCCTGATGGGAAGAGATGCTCATCTTTGCTGAGTGTCAACTGTGGAGTAGGCACTTTCCATTCAACCTTTGCTGTAGGTGGAAAAATGATGCAATAAGGTGAGAGATGAGTTTCTTCATTTAAAAAAGAAGAAACTAAAATTCTGAGGTGGGTAACAAGGGCCAGGTGTGAATTTACTTTGCTGAAGCCCATGTCATTTCTACAACTAAAGTCAGTGTGGAAACATTGAAGAATTCAATTTAACCATGACTTTGAGATTGCAGTATCTTGGCCTTAGTGTTGATTTCCTTTTCAGTGGTTCCTGGTGCTCTGTAGGGCGGTGTAATGTCACTCTGTAAAGTCCAGGGTTCTGAGTGGGTGCTCAAGCAGAAGATGAATAGCTCTGATCACCAAGCACTCTCCATGCATGGGGTCCTGGTTGCTGTGGCTTTTATTAAACAGAATCTCTGACCTAAAACCAGCCATGTGTCTTTTCTTCCATGGGGCCCACACAATGCTAAAGAAAACCCCACTACCATGTGAGGAAAAAGGAGCTCCCTATTGCTGTTGTTCATCTTTGGGGTCTATTGTCAGGTTTACAGTGAAAACTCTCCTGACAACCCTTTCCTGTAAAATGTTCAGTGTTTCAAAATACGTAAAGACAGATGCCTAATTCAATAAGACAAAATGCCTTCATGCATCCTGCAAAGAGCAGTCATACCAGTGTCCTAACCCAACCACATTTTCCTCTTTCTGAGAATTAAAGGGCCAATAAAAATACCAATCTGGATATCTGAGGCTTTCTCTCATCTGGAAGAGCATAATGAGATTTATGACCCTCTGTGACCTTACTTTTAGGGTCCTTAAAGTTCAAAAAATCAAGTCCATAGAGGTGAAGCTATCCCTGTAAGTTTTGATTGCCAGTCAGTGACAGAATGTGGACTAAGCCAGGTCTTTGGACTTGATGGTCAAGAAGTAACAACTTGGCAGAGTTGGAGGTCTGTACTCTTGACTTCACCTTCAAACAAACTGTGTGATATCAGGAAAACTTTAACAGTGCTGAGTCTCAATTTTTCACCCAGAGCAAGATGAGGGATGGTAGAGAAGATTAGTGATAAGCATCTATTGAGTACCTGCCATAGAATATGTTGTCAGTGAACAGTAGTCACCTGCATTATGAAGGGACAGAAACCTCAAGGGATGTGAGAATTCAAGGAAAGAAAAGGTGAGCTTAGTGGAGTGGTTAGGAAGGATTACTTGGAAAATGGCATTAAATGAGACCTTTTCCTAATATTTGGGTAGGGTTAGGAATAAAGCAGGGGGCATTATTGGTGGCAGCAATGAAATAAACCAGGGTTTGTAGGCAAGAAAAGCTAAGTTCCAATTTAAGGACAATGCAAAACCTGTTTGATTGGAATAATAGGTTCAGAAAAGTGAGTGGCTGGAGGTTAGTCTCTGAAGGTTTGATGGAGGGAAACTTAAATATCATGTGAAGGAAGATGGGCCTGTAGGCAGTGGGGAACCTGTAAAGCGTTCTAAGCAGAAGATTTACTGAGTATAACAAGTCAATCTAGTGAACTGGAATTGGAAGCAGCTGAATGTCACAGACTAGAGGAAAGGTTCTTGTAGCAGATCAGACAGTAGAGAAAGAATCCAAATAAAAGTTGTGGCTGCCAAAATGAGCAGGAAAAGATGAGTGTGAAGGATATTTTAAAGGAAAAGTTGGCAGGAAAAATCAATACTATAGTAGGAAAGAGAATTTAATTAGCTTTATAAAGTGGATAGGGAATATTCATGGCTTGTTGAGTTGAGCACTATATTTTAAAGAAAAGGTGTCCCAATCCACAGATCTATGGGAAAAGGAGCGTGATAAATGATTAAGCCAAAATGAGTAAAAGACTTTAAGAAATGATAAAATGAACTCAAATGAAGATTAAATGTTGAAGATCTGCAAGTCTTGGCTCAAACACAACCCCTTAGGGTTAACTTTCAATATGCATCTTGGTGATTCTTCCAAGTCTTTTCACTAATGGCAGACCTCATTGCTGAAAAATGATGGTTGCATGTTAAATCAGTAGCATAGGCAGCCTGTGCTCTACCTTATTTCTACATGGAGACTCCTGGAGTCTGTTTGAGCCTTTCTTAATGATCTTCTCCCCCTCCCCTCAATGGTAATGCGCAGAGCTGCCATTCTCCTAAGTGCTTGGCAGTATGCTGGAGCTCTGTGCTGCTCCATGAAGGCATCATACTCATAGATACCAGCTGTTTGAATAAAAAGAGTGCAGTATAAACTGAGTAACCCAAAAAGTGGAAGAACACTAAGACATCACAGTCAGCAGCAATTGCAGTGAGTGCTCCTAAGACTAGCATTACTAATGACACCAGCTGGTTTCCATAGGGCTGGTTCTGCTAAATCCTGAAAGCCTGCATGGAGAGCACCGAGGAGCTGCAACTTGGATCTTTAAGAATGGGTGCTGCTTGCAAAGTAAGTGTTAAACTCTGAGCTCAAAGAGGCAAGGGTCTGCCCAAGGGCCTGAGATCCAGAATGCCAAAGGGGGTATCAGCCAACCGGTATCTCTTATACAATGAGACTGTTTTTGCAAGTTTTGGGAGAAAGAACAAACTGGATTCAGCTACTGCTACGAGAAGTACTTGCTGCCGCCAACAGCAAGCAGCACTGCTAGGATGATGCTTGCAGGTGTGAAAGGAACAAGAAATAATCAGGAAGTCCCTTCTTCCTGTTCCTTGTCCCTAGCATTCCCAATGGCCCCCATTGCGAGTCTGACAGAGAGCCTGGTGGCAAAGCAGAAAGGAGACCTGGGGTGGGGATCCCTGCACTTCCAGCTGAGTTGAGAGCTGAACACATTAGCTCAATGACTGGCACATGCTCTTTGCTGCCTCAGCCTCCTGGATAGTCTGAGCGGTTTCAGAGAAAAGAAATAAGCTCAGAGTTTGCAGACATCTTCACAGGTGCCCTCCCCTTCCCCAGAGTAATGAGATGCAAATGTACATATGAACAGGTTGGATCCTACCAGTTGACATGGAGAGGCTCCCATTATGAATCACTTTACTTTTATATGAAAAGCAAATTATATTTTTATATAAAAATAGAGAAGAAGGCTATAAACTATACACAAAGCTATAACAGTGGTTACCATCTGTTTGGGAGGGTATTAGGTATTGGATTTCTTTTGCTTTCTACCTCATTTCTCTATTGTTTGAATTTTTAAATATGTACATTATTTCAGGAAAAAACCCTGATGCTTTTGGAGGAAGAGGGATGAACCATTTAAAAATGACATTCTTCCCAAAGTTGTCTATGCTTTTGTTAAAATGTGGTACTCCCGTGTTCATAGTGGCACAATTTGTGATAGCTAAGTCCTGGAAACAACCAAGATGCTCATCAACTGCAGAGTGGATGAAAAAGATGTGGCATTTTTATACAATGGAATATGACTCAGCTATAAGAAGGATGATCTTGATGCCTTCATAGGTAAATGGAGTCAACTTGAGACTATCCTCATTAGTGAAATAAATAATCATATTTATAAATATAATATTGTGTCTCTAGTGTAAAAAGTAAATAAGAACTATAAGTGTAATAAAACCAAAATGTGTAATTGCTATTGTAAAAAAGAGAGGAAAAGAAAGTGCTCTAAGGGATATAACTGCATGTATGTTTGAGTGTGTAAAATAGATGACCATATTGCTGAATCTTTGTTGGATCTTTGAGCAGACCTGTTTGTAATCTGACTGTTTGAATGTTTACTATGTACCCTTTAACTTTGTAACTTGAACAACTACATCCAGGATGACAGTATGTAATCAGTATAAACTACTGATTTCTTAATGGGGCTTTTTCTCATTTTCCTTTTTTTAAATTTCTTTTTCTTTCTTTTAGAATTCTGTATTGTTGCTACCCTTTTTTCTGTTTTGCTTTTTTTCCTTCTATTTAAATATTTTTTTAAAAATGTATAATTTCTATTGTAAAAAAAGAGGAAAATAGGATATTTCCTCTATCTAAATAGAGGATATGGCTGCATGTATGTTTGGGTGTGTGGGATTGATGACCATATTTCTAGGTTCTTGTTGGATTGTTGAACAGATCTGTTTGCACTCTCACTACTTGAGTGTCCACTTTGTGTGCTTTAATTTTGTAACTTGAAAAACTATTTCTGAAAGAACAATATATGATTTATCAACTAGTGATTTCTTACTATCTTCTTTTCTTGAAATTCTGTAATATTTCTACCTTTTTTCTGTTTTTTTTCTCTTTAAATAAAAAAAATGTGGTGCTCAAACCAAACAGAATATTTTCAAAGACAAGGAAAGAGTAGGTAAACAGCATTTACTAAACTATCTGTGCCATGCTGTTGGGAAGTGGCATAAAGCATCCCAGTTGATTGTCTTATTGGTTCTATTATTCCCATCTTCCAGATAAAAGACAAGGCTCAGAGTAATAAGCAATTGCTCAAGACCTAAAAAGAAAGAACTACTAAAAACTGACCATACTGGAGTGGTTTATTTTCTATTTTGTAGTTGTGCCTCATATTACTTATCTTTAACCTGTTCTTTCTACCTGACAATGATTGTGTGTGTGTGTGTGTGTGTGTGTGTGAGAGAGAGAGAGAGAGAGAGAGAGAGAGAGAGAGAGAGAGAGGGAGAGAGTGTGCATGTGTGTGCATGGATTTCTTTTACCTGACTTATTTTTTCTCACACATCATTCTCCTTGTAATGGCTGTTATACGTTGAATGATGTCCCTCTAGTCCTCAGAGTCCTAACCCTCAGGAATGTCCCAGAGGTCATTAATGCAAAGAGGCTGTGACTATATTTGGAAATAGGACCTTTAAAGTGGACAGTATGTGAAATGAGGCCCGTAGGGTGGGTCCTAACCCATTCTAACAACTGTCCTGTTCAGAAGACACTGGACATACAAGAGCTGCCACCGACTGAGTACAACTATGTCAGGATAGTGGGAAGAGAGGGTGCGGGCTGGCTGCAAGCCAAGAAAAGATGCCTCAGGAGAAACCAAGTCTGCCGACACCTTCATCTGGGACTTGTAACTGTGGGAAAATAACTTTCTGTTGCTCAAGACACCTAGTCTGTTGTATTTTGTTACAGCAGCCTAAGCAGATCAACACAAGGGAATGCTTATGGATTAGACTTAAAAGCGTAAAAGTTATTTCTATCCATTCAAAAATGGAAATGGAATTTAAATTGTCTACCAGTAGTTTGCATACAATAGATCCTATAAAAGTATTTCATTATTTATCATCTTCATTTTTTTCTCTTTTACTCATTTATTAATATATCCTATCCATGTACTTCCCTGGGCCAGTCACTATTCTACATCTTGCAGATAAAACAGTGATGAAAACAAGAAACAACTCTGCCATCACATAGCTTAGCTGGAAAGAGATATGGAGCAAATGAAGTCAACATTTTATATAGTGGTATATAAGTAAAATATACAGTATGATAAATAGTGATAAATATTAAGGAGAGGGGAAAAACCTAGAAAGAGGGTATGGAATGAGGAGAGGGAGGTGACCAGAGTAGACTTCATGATTCAGGAGACACTGAGATAAAGAGTGGTGGCTTTTAGACTGCAGAGACAGTTTTAAGTGTCTGAGAGCCAGCACATGGGAACTTCCTGTGCTCTCCCCAGTCTAAACCTCCCATGCTATAGGTCGCCTGCCATCTAGGGATGCACAGGTTAATCAGAGTCCCATTCCTCAGGACAGGTAAGTCCCCCAGGGCAGCATGCCTGGTTCTAAAAACACTCCCTTGTACCCACTTTGAAAGCTTTACCATTACAATCTTCTACTCCATGCTGAAAAAAGAAAAAGCCTAAAAGTTATTTCTATCAAGTCAGAAATGGAAATGGTTTCTAGCATTTGTCTGCATTCTGATGAGAAGGGACCCAGGACATTTCATGTTTTGCTGCACAGCTTTCTCTTTAAACAGCGATGGAAAACAGGGAAGGGCAGTGGTTGAAAGAGCAGAGAGACTGAATTGTTTCTAGGATTTATTGATTTGCTGGCTGACCTCAACTAAATCTCCTTAACTTCTCTTTTTTGAAGCCCTTGTCCCACACAATAGCAGGGATAAAGAAATTTGTGGTTTTGATGTTGTTATCAAATGTTTAGAGCCATGGTTGGAAGAGAAAAAATCAGGCTGCTGTGTTTGTGTGGCTTTTCCCATTCCCCTTCCCCTCTTCTGGGAATGCTCTTCCAGTTGCCAAGGGGACAACTGCCTGCAAGCTCTCAGGTTCTCTTGCTGTTTGGGGGACAGGCTTTGCTTGGTCAAACCTGGGTGCTGTGCGCTAATAGTTAAATTGGTGGTGACCTTGACATGTGGCTTGCCCTTGCTTGGTCCATCTCAGCTTCATTATGCCAATCTGTACCTTCAGGGTGCTTTCAGTAACAGGAAGAAACCCTAGAGAGAAAGGACTAAGTGAATTTCAGCCTCCAGTAGACTACCTGAGTTGCCTAAGTGCAGAGTTCAAGGATCCAGGAGGCCAGCTCCCAGAGCACCTCTGTTCTGATGCCTCCTGTGGGTCAGCTCCTGAGACGGGAGGAGGTAATTCTTGCAAGTGTGATCACTGCCCTTGGGAAGCTATGGCAGCAGCCCAAGGAGCTGGTTCTGTGCTCTTGTGGGGACAGATGGGTAAAGGCAGCACAAGGTGAAGAGGCTCTGGTGACAAGGGCCTGGAGGCAACTAGCAGCAGTCCTAGTCCTACCCATTCCCAGGACCTTGTCTACCCATGCCAGATCCCCTTAGGATTCCCCCAAATGACAGATGGCTCTCCTGCATGGCCAATCAACACAGATGTGATCCCAGCCTTCAGCTAAACAATAGCACTTGCTGGCATGTACAGTAACCTAAATTTCTCTAATTATGAATCCAGCAAATGCCACAGTCTTGGGAAGACCCTGTTTCCAGGCCCCATGGTCAATTTAAGGACAGAAGTGATACATGGAGTAGAAGATGGAATCATGCTGGCCCCAGGTCCTCCACTAGATGGCTGAATGACCTTGGCCAAGTCACCTCCTTTGCTGGTGACATAGTGTCCTCACATGAGGCTTGAAAGTCACAGCCATGAGCCACGTGCATTGCAGGTTTCAATGTCCTGCTCTCTGAAGTTTGTTTACACTTCATCCCACTGGTAGTAATGACTTCATACTCTCAGGAGCAGGAGGCTAGGAGGAGGCAGCTCGTACTCTCAGGAGCAGGAGGCTAGGAGGAGGCAGCTCATGGCTTTCCCATGCTCTGCCTCTAAGCTCCTAATTCAGGTGAACTTCCCCAGTTCATTTCTCACATGCGCCAGCCCAGCTCTGGCCTCTGTCAGTCCCCATTCAACCATCCATTCTTTGGTCCACTCCCACCAGGGTGCAATCACATGAACAGATCCTTTGCCTGGGGCCTTTGCATGGGAATAAATGTAAGGCATTTGGGAGGAGAAGGAGGGCAGTTCTGAGGGGACACCCAGCTTTCAAGAGCCCATCCCTCCCACTCTGGGCTCCTGGCACTGGCCATGTAAGTTGGGCCTTGTTTTCCCTTCCTATACCCTGTTTCCTCTCAGAAATAAACACAAATCCTCATGCTTTCTTCTGAAAGTCCACTTTTGGTCTTGTCTTTGTCTTCCAGATCTGCTTTTTCCTTCCACATCTTCTAGAACCTTTATATTTTCACTCTCAGATGGTTCAGCAATGTATTTTCCTCCATGTGGCCAGGTCTTTTCTAGAACAATTCTGGTTCTAGTTCTTTTTTTTAATTTAGAGAAAACCTAGTTCTTATGTTAACATACATGTGCACAAATACACTCATACGCAAACCCTCGAAACTCATTAGTCCTCAACATATTGTTTTAACAAGAATTGCTGATCACTTGCTGTGATTGGCATTGAGATGTCAGCTTTAAGATCTAAAAATGATGCATCCAGTTTGGTACCTACTCAGGTGGGAAAACAAGATCAAACACACAGGGAATTGAGTGTTGCTAACTGGTGAAATGGATGCTGGGAAGGTGAGGGCACAGAGAGGCCAGTCTGATATGAGGAGATTATCACAGTGACAGTGAACTTGTGACGTCCCTCCAAATGAGCATGGAACCCAATAAATATTTCTAGAGTAAAAGGTCATTTTCAAAGGCTACAAAGCAGATCCCCCCCCCCCCAGGGGCAGAGGAGCCTTTTCCCACTCAAATATGTACTGAAGCTGGGAAGTATGCCTTGATCCTGCATAGGAGTGTTCTCACATGGCCTCCCTCTGACCTCCCTCTTGACAAGCACTCACTGTCTACCAGTCCATGATGGAAATCTGACCCCATTTCTTCCCAAGCTCTACTCCAGATAGCTTGGGGAGGGGAGGAGTCAGTGCCTGAGTTCTAGGATTCATCGAGAACAGACACCCCGAGTCTGTTTGGTGGGCTGGATGCCCATTATCAGTAGCACACATCTCTGAGAACATGATGGGAGCAAGGTGAAACCAATGAGTGTAGAAACAGAAAAAATGAAGGTGCTTACCCAGGGACCCCTGGGCAGCAAGGCTCCCTCTCTGATTTATTGTTTGCCAGGTCAGTGACAGTGTGTTTGGTACATGCTTTTGCAGTGATAGAGAAGGGATTGCTGCTATCACAACCCAGTCCTGACCTTCATGGAACTTGGCAATCTTTAAATCAGCCTATTGACTACTGTATTGCAGAACTGGAGGATAAGGAGCTCAGAACATTAAGGAAGAAGAAATCAATCTTCTATAAAATTTATAGAGAAGGCTTCCCAGAGGAGGTGTATTTTTTGGGAAAAAGGGGTAATAATTTTCTAACAGAAATAGGAGTTGTGCAATCTACAAAAGCCAGGAAGTATTAGAGAATCCAGAATCTCCCAGAAGCAGTGGTTCCAAATCGCTGGTCTAATATTGTAGGTGGAGCAAATGAGAGGTAAGAGGGATGGAGAATGAATAGAGCATGGAGTCTTTCCCTCAATTACTTCAGCTTTTATTCCATAGCTGTGGGGTCCTATGGAGCTTTTACACATCTGATTTCAAAGAATCACCTGTCTCTCAGGTAACTCTGTATTGGTGTGAAAGGGTCACAAATTACAAGAGGCTGCTAAAGCATGGGACAGAGAAGTGTCACCATCCTATGAGTGAGACACTGTGTTGGATCAAGCTGATTGAGAAATGGAAGAAATCGGAATTGGCTTGACCTTAACCTATTTCTTCTCAAGATTAAACCACCATCAGTACTTCCATGGATTAAAAATTGCATCTCTTAATGAAAAAAGAACACACTTACTCCAAGTCTTCTCCTTCAAGGTGAACTGTAAGAACTTGTGCTGGAGAGTTTTGAGCTGGTCTGAGAGCCTCTCTTCTCTGGCAGAGATGGTCAGGAGATGTATCAGGGGCTGAACAGAATGTGACTCTTTGTTGCCTCTCCTTAATACCATGAAATCCCCAAGCAAAAGGGAGGGAAGTGGGCCATCCGGCACAGAAGTGATTATAAAAACTGACTTTCATGTTGATTGTAGATTCTTTAACATGCCTGTTACTCCGTGGTGTGTGAGAAGAACAAGTGTATTAAGACAGAAACACTAAATCTGTTGCAAGACAAAATAGGTAAAAATCTTGAGGACATAGGGGTAGGTAGAGAATTCATGAACAAGAACCAAACTGCACGGGAAATACTTCCCAGAATCAATACCTGGGATCACATCTTATTAAAGAGTTTCTGCATATCCAAAGAAATCTCCAGCAGAGTGAAAAGAAACCTACAAACTGGGAAAAAATCTTAGTGAACTGTCCCTCAGACAAAGGACTTATGTCTAGAACTTATAAAGAATTAAAAAAAATCAGACCCCCGAAATTCAAAGACCCAATCCAAAAATGGGCATCCAAGATGAACACACAGTTCTCAGATGAGGAAATATGAATGGCAAATAAATACATGAAAAAAATGTTCATCATCATTGGTCATTAGAGAAATGCAAATTAAAACCACACTGAGATACCATCTCACTCCCGAAAGAATGGCCAGGATCAACAAAACTACCAACAACAAATGTTGGAGAGGCTGTGGGGAAAAAGGAACTCTTCTGCACTGTTGGTGGGAGTGTAGACTGGTGCAACCACTGTGGAGGTCAATCTGGAGATTCTTCAAAAAGCTGGGTTTGGAGGTCCCATTTGACCCAGCTATTCCACTCTAAGGCATATTCCCAGAAGATCTGAAAACATCTTACCACAATGATATATGTGCACCCATTGTTTATAGCCATACAATTTGTAATAGCCAGATCTTGGAAATAACCTCAGTGCCCATCAACTGAGGAATGGATAAAAAAGATTGTGGTACTTTTATACAATGGAGTACTACTCAGCTATAAAGAATGATCACATTGAGATATTTATAAATAAATGGATGCACCTTGAATCTTTACTCATAAGTGAAATAAATCAAACTCACATGTATAAATACTGTATAGTCTCCCTAGTGTAAGAAATGGTAAGAGTACAGAAGATTTTATGGAAATCATGGTTCACCATTATACTGCTTTGACGTCTTATGTCTTCATTCATTGGTTGGAATGGTTTTATTCTGTTTTGTTTGATCTTAATACATGTGATCATATGAATAGTTACTTTGAAGACAAGACAATATGGCAGCCAGTGCTGATTTAATATCATCTTGCTCTGAAGTCCTACCATGCTTTTGTTTTTCTATTACCATTGGTTCTATCATGTTGTGTCTTATTGGATTTTAATATGTGTGATAGTAAAAACAAAATTTTTATGGAAAATGAGATAGCAACCATTGTTCATCTTTGGTTATTTGGTTCAGAATGCCTTGGAATACTTCCATTCTCTTGAGTTGTTTTATTCTACTTTGTTATGTTTGACATTATTGTGTGTAAAGCTAAGCTCAACTATTTCAAAGAAAGAGACATTATGATAGCTACTATTAATATGCAATTGTCTTGTTGTGAAGTGCTGTGTTGCTTACATTGTTCTTTTCTGATCTGGTTAGATCTGTCCTTTTTTGTTTTATTCTCTTTAAAATAAAATAAAAAAAAGAGAAGAACAAGTATGACAGGTTTTACCCTGAAGGCAAAGCCACAGCACTTGCTGGGAACTTCTGCCAACCTGGCAATCTGGTGCTACAGTCAAAGGTGTCCTCCAGAAACACAGAGCCAAAGGACATCATGGCTGGCCCTTTCCTTCCTTTGCTGAAGACTGCTATTCAACAGTTAGCTTTGTATTTTTTCCTCTAAATCACTTCTTGAGTCTATATTCTTAGGTGTGAAGTTGTTTTGTGAGAGACAGTAGCTTGCAGCTGGATTTTGGGAGGCCACTGTGAAGGAGTCCAATAAACTCCCTCCTTCTAAGTCCCAAACACCAATTAAACAACTGTGCTTGCACCTGGAAGGGTAGAACTTGCCTTAAAGTCCTCAATCTGTAGCTATAATCATGGAATCATATGTGGAAATGTAGAATTTGGGGATTATTATGGGTGATAGTGAAATGGTCCATTTATTACCTTTCTTGGCTTCAGTGTTTCTTGAGTGAGTCATTCTCTGTTTATTGGCCCTGGCTGTATTATGCCAGAACACCTGATCCATGGAGCCAGTGCTCATTATTTGCTGCATAATATGAAACTGAAAAAAATACAGAAAGAATGGGAGATGGGAATGGGTGATGTAAGAACAGGTTTAGGATTGGGAAGCGGATGGCCTGTCTTCTGCACCATTCAAACATTTAGATTGGCTAAGGGTTTGCTTTAATTGAAAAACTCTTTCTCAGTGATGTGTTAAGGATGCAATTCTTTTGAGTGTCAGAGTGACTCTTAGGTCTGACTTCATGAAAATTCAGTGACGCCTTTCCTTCTGGGGAATATGTTCAGTGAAAAATATGTTCAGTGAAAAATCAGGAAACAAAGATGTATAGTTTTCTGAGTCAGATTCCAAAAAGAAGGTTAAGTAGGTGTTCCTGTTTGCTAAAATTCCTCCTCATTTTTGGAGGTGTGTTATAAATAATCAGGCAAGTAATGTAAGGAAGCACCTACTGACTCCAGCTCTTCCCCACCAAGTTTCATCTGAGTTGCATTATCTATACTTCTTTGATCAACTTCAAAGACTCTTTCAAGATCAAGTTGTTTGATTGGGGGGTTTAACATTTGAATGAACCTTTCTTTTATAGCTCATCCTGCTCCTCATTCATTTCCTGACTTAACTGTCAAGGTAGCTGCTATTGTAATGACCACTTTATAGGAGAGAAAAATAGAAGCTAGAAGGATCACAAAGCAGTCTCAAGGACATGCAAGTTCTGTTTGAGAAGAATAGGAGGGCACGGTCCATCATTAAGTGACCCCCAGTTTAAGGCTGTGCTGCCCCAAAAGCCTCTCCTAATGACCCCAACACAGCACCAACCCTGCTTTCTGAGTTCCCTTTAACTTCTGTTTGTACCATGTATCTAGAAATATCCCAATAAATATCATACACTCTCGACAGGTTTTTATATGTACGCATGTATGTATTTATTTTGAGACAGAATCTCACTATGTAGTTCAGTCTAGCCTTGAACTCACTATGTAACCCAGGCTGGCCTCAAACACATGACAATCCTCCTGCTTCAGCCTCCTGAGTGCTGGGTTTAAGGTGTGTTCCAACATACCTGGCTCTTTTGTTGTATTTAATTTTTGTGTTGTGTGAATTTTTTTCTCACATATATTATAAATTCTGTTAAAATATACAGGCCATGTCTTAAATACACATGTTGTCACCTGTCAAAACTTTATGTGGCTCTGGATGTGCCAAGGATCTGGCTGACCTACCTTGTGGTCATCATCAGCTGGTCATTTGCCACAGTGAAACTAGTCAGTCACAAGCAAGACATAGGGATTGTGGCTATGTGATCTGAAATTTTGTGGTTCTGCTGAGACATTTGGAGGCCTGATTTATGATGAAGTTTACTCAGTTCTTGGCAATAGCAGTAACACAAGAGATATTTTTATGACTTGAATATTGTGGGAAGACCCCTTCCCCAGCATCTTGAACAGGGTCTTGAAAAGTGTGTAGACATTCAGAGAAGAAGTGTAGATTTCTTTTCTGGAGATTACACAGAATATGCAAGCAAAACTTGCAAAGTGGTTTCTATGTTCTTGGAGTTGTCATTTTTGTCACTTTGTTTGGCTGTGAAGCTGATTTTCACACAGGCTTGGAGGTTGTTAAAGTAAACACAAGTATAGTATTAATATCCTCTGCATATATTTAGGTAAAACTGACATCCAGTTGAAGTCAAGAAGTGGTTTGCTTACTCATAGTTCTTGGAAACTGTACACATACTGACTTAATACTTATGTTTCCCACATATACTTTCCAACTAACAGTATCTTCTCTTCAACTTTTACAAAATTTTACAAATTTAAGCACACAAAATATGCTTAAAATATCAAGTGAGTAATTTTCAGCCATTCTACTTTGAGAATCTGCCAGGCCTGCTCAGAGGATGCTTCTGAAATATTTTGCTTGGAAGCTTGGGGAATTCATTCATCCCTTTGGATTCATAGGTCAGGGACTGCTCCTAAGTAGATGTGTATCTCTCCTAATTTGTCACCCCTATTTTGCAAGAATCCTCTTGAACTATTGAGTTGACCTCAGCTCTGTATAGGCTCCAGCATATTTTAGGAATGAGGGAAAGGCTTGGCCAACATAATATGCAGCAATAGTTGCTCCAGCTAAGAGAAGACTCATGCTGTCCTGGAGCTATGCTTGGCATTTATATTTTACATTGTTTTGGTGGCCCTTAACTAATTACATTTTTTTTTAAATTGATGAGCCAATGACAGTTTTGGAGTTTGGTATCTCTGTATCATACCCAATTCCATGTAAGTTTGAGACTATCATGCATTAAATATTTTGTTCAAAGATATACAAACCTGGCCCTGGATTTAATGGAATTTACAACCTATTTGCAAGAGAATAATTAAAGATCTAATAAGGTAAATTAAAAATGCAGTGTAAGGAAGAGTATCCCAAAATTGCATGGTGATTGCCAAAGGCATGGTGATTATAGGAATTAAAGAAGGGGAGGTCACCATGTTGTGTGGCATAGGGACTTTCATTGAGCAGCAGGAGGAAGTGAACTGGGGTAAGTGAAGTCTATGTTCCACACCAGGCTGAAGGTTCTTCATTTGCGCACAGCTAATGTTCACAGCCTAAGTCATTCCACAAAAAACCAAAAACATACACTAGTGTTTTTACTGGGATTGCATGAGGCCTATACTGAGTGATTTTTTTTCCTTCAGATTTCTATTCTCAGCCTTCCCAGCTCTCCATTTATTCAGCTCATCTTTCTATCATCTGGTGAACTGTATTACTTTCCTTCCTATACATTACATTTCTTATAAATCTGTTTCCAGATACTTTGTCTGTTTGATGCTATCATGGATGGGATTTTTCCTATGACATAGTTGTCAAAGTTACTTTTCCATTGCTAGGACAAGATACCCCAAACCCACAATTTAAAGGAGAAAAAATTTATTTTAATTCAAGGTTTATAAAGGTCTTAGTCCATACTTGGCTGGTTCCTAGGCAGGGTGACATGGCAGAGGGGCATCATAGAAGAGAAACAGTCTATTACAGCACAGGTGGAAAGCAACAAGCCTTCATTTCCCTGTTATTCCATCTAGGCTACATGCCTATTGATTGATCCCACACCCACAGTGGACCTTCCTATTATCCACACCCAGAACTATGCTAAAACAGTCAGTGGACTAACCCAGTACAACATACCCTGAATCCATTATCACGCACCCTAGATACAGCCATCTCCCAAAAACCTTACCTGTGAAGCTTTGGAGGGACATTTAAATATAAACCATAGCAATAGTCTAAATAGGTAAAAAAAAAATTGTTTCTTCATGTTGATCTTGCATCTGACCACCATTCTGAACTCTATTCCTGTTTCTAAGAGGCCTGTATTTGAATGTTTTGATTTTTCTGTTAAGTTGAAAGACTATTGGAAAATAACAGATTTATCTTCTACATCTATAACTATACTTTTTCATTTGTTTCATGACTATTTCATTGCCCAAATATTTGGAACAACAGTCAAAAACTTCCTGATATTTTACAATCTTATCTTTTAATGTCTGCTTTTATAAGAATGGCTTAAATTTAGTGACTCTCAACCTTTGGTATGTATTAGAATCACCTAGGAAAAGATGCTTTACTGTTGAGTCTCAGACATAGTATTTGGGATTTAGAGGAAAATAATTTCTACAAATAAATCTTGGGGTAAATCAGTTTTACAGTTATTACATTATTATGTACCCTCATCATGCATCTGGTGTGCAGATGTTACTATAATACTACATTTTTACTAAGTTCCAAGCATTGTACTAAGCAGTTAATGTGTATCATTTTAATGATAGCGCATGGCAACCCTATGAAATAAGATATTATTATGCCCATTTTACAGCTTGTACTAAAGCAGAAAGATTAATTTACTGTAAGTTTCACAGTCAAAAAATGGTATACCTGGGGTTTATAGACTTTGGTCAGGATAATTTCAGGTCACATTACTCATAATCAATATTCTATATGGCTAAGTGTGATAGTTAAAATCATTTGAGAATCTTTACAATATTGGTTTTATTAAATATACTTTTTAGATTTTGATTATTAGTACTTCATTATTTATTGGAATTATTTTTTCCTTAGTCCTGTTGATGCTGTTAATTATAGTGACATTGTATTTTCCTAAGACTAAGTCATCCATTCTTAGGATATCTGCCTAATTATAGAGGATAACTCCTTTAGTTGATGCTAAGTTTGATTGCTGTTGAGTTGTATTTCACTTAATATTTTTTCTATGTATGTTGACCTGGTATCACTGATCTATAGGTAAGGGAACATGTGTGTAGTTTTACAAACTTTGGGTTTGGGGGTCATTCTTCCTTCACTAAAACTAACATTGTGTAGCTTTTCATTTTTTCCTATGTTCTGGAGCAAACCATGTGCCAGTACAATAATGTGATGTCAACAGTAAAAGCCTATGGCCTCTGACATGTTTTGTAGATAATTATTTAATTACTTACATGATTTTTTCCACAATGATTGATTTATGGGAAACCATTTCTTACAG
Organism: Hydrochoerus hydrochaeris; assembly: GCA_004027455.1. Classification (NCBI taxonomy): domain Eukaryota; kingdom Metazoa; phylum Chordata; class Mammalia; order Rodentia; family Hydrochaeridae; genus Hydrochoerus; species Hydrochoerus hydrochaeris. The sequence goes on from PVLA01002856.1 coordinate 89,893, forward strand.
GTAAAAAGGGTGTCATTATTGTTTTCTGCTCATTATTGAAAATTTAGGAAACACAAAAGTAGAGAGAAGCAAAAAACAATCAGCAGCATTCCATATCCAAGATAAACCAATTTTTAGATTTATACTTCACCCAAAATTTAGTGTCCTGCTCTTCTCAGATAAGATCAGAGCTCACACATTTTACTTTTCTTATTGAGAGTTATGTTAAATTACAGGATAATATTTTCCTGTTTTAGGGGACTCTGCTTTAGGTTCTGCACACTTGCTTAATGATTATATGCTAACTCAACATATAAATCAATTTTCATGAAAAACTCTCCTGCTCTGGGATGTTCCCTGTCTGGGAGTGCAAGAGAGCCAGGGCAGAAGTCTCTGCCTCCAGTTTAGCTTGCTTCTATTTTGATACTAAATAACTAGCTGATTACTAATTGTACCATTCAACACTAGGATACAGAAATAATCAGAATGTTGGAAGAGGGGCCAGCTTGCATGTGTTTTAAAGGAGGAATAGAAATTTTTAGGACAATGGCAAATAGAAAAAACCGTGGCTCTGTTATAAGTAGTACCGGAAGTGCCAAATGTGGAGTACAAGTGATGACAAGTAGGACCAGGAGAGCTAGGAGTGGTTAAGATCAATGCATGGTAGCCCTCAGTGGTTAGTGGCCCGAGAATCTCTAAATTAACTGTGCCTCACCCCACGCTTAAGGTGCTGTCAAATTTGATTTTTTGAAAATTAGATGTCTTTTAAATCCTGATCTCCTCAAACTTTTATGTAGTAGGATAGGTAATTATTTGCTGTTTAGTTGGCGATACATGGTTAGTATCTTATTCTGTCTTTCCCTGGTCACAGACCCTAAGACAAAGATCTGCATACATGTACTTGAATTGTGAATAGGACAGTGGGGAGGAGGGAAAGGGAAAGAAGATACTTACTGCAGGAGGGAGCTCTGCCCCAACCGGGAACTTGGGGAGCCAGTGGAAACATGGTCCTCAGAGTTGTGCCACCTGAAGGGCTGGGTCTGCGTGTATGTGCCAGTTCCTGCTGGTCACCAGTCAAAGATTGCTGAGGGACAATGCTGGTTAGGCTCTTGCATGTCTGACCTGCTGAGTGTGTAAACAGGGGGACTGTGGGTGAGGAGGTACAGATGGACACCAGGTCACCATGCACTAAGTCTCAGGGGACATGGACAGGTGTTGACTACCTCTGCTACAAACAGGTATTTCGTACCCTAGAAATGATATGATATAATATAATATGGATGTTTTTAAATCTGCTCTGTACTTATAGGCCTTTGTTTCCTTTGACAAATACCATAGCATTTTAAGAATCATGGAGTCCCACTACTCACCTTGTTCTGACCTCTCTGATTCCATGCCTGCTGCATGTTCTTGCAGCGTCATCTGCATCCCCATGGGTTCATCATGCTCTCCCTTTCTCCAAAGGTAGCCCATCAAATCTCTGGCTGCTCTGTGTTTTAAAATGTACCTTCTGGTAGTCCAAAACAACCTGTCTCCCAGCCTTGGTTCTTGACTGCATGCTCAAAAGGCCTGCCTTCTGATTAATGGCTGTTTTTCCAGCTGTATGTCGAAATTACCTAGGGAACTTGTAGAGTTTTTCTTGCAGAGTGCCTGAATGGCAGTAGGAGCAGAGAATCTGTAGAATTATCTCAGGATATTCTTACCAGGCCAGTCCAGCTCTGGTGTAGGGAGTAGAGACTTGCTGTCTATGTAGCACTCTGCAGCAAACTGTCAGTGCCAAAGCTTCTGTCCTGAGAGGAGTCCTCCAAGGTAAAACATCTCATTCCTGAGAACATCCCTAATGTGACATTGGTTTGAGTCCCTTCAACATTCTTTTGTCTCCTTTGAGTCCAATTATGTCTATTTTCACATGAAAATCTGCCACCAAGAACTGAACATCATGATTTGAGCATGTAAAACTGAAAGAAAGCTACCCTGTCTTCTCTTCTAAACACTATAACTTTGTTCATGTGACCTCAGGTTAACAGCATTGACAACTAAATCTCCCTTCTATTGTGGAAGCTGGACTTAGCTTTTTTTTGACTCAAGGATGGTACTCTACTCTCCTACAGTGATGTTTGTTCTAATTCCATCAGCTACCTACCATAGGACAGACATTAAGGACAATCAACAGAATTGGATGGTCAGCTAGATATTTGATTAGTCACTTTGGCATGATTAAGATGAAAGGCTCTGGATTTAGAAACTAAATAAAGCTTCTTGTTATTAAGCATTAGAGGAGGTGAGATAATTTGAAGGTAGGGTAGAGATGAGAAATTCAACTTTGGCCAAGTTGAATTTTTAGTGACTGCAGGAGCATCAGTAGAATTTGTCTAATGGTGGATATGATGGCTAAAATTTACAGAACTCTTAGCTTAGTTTATTATTCACAGATTTTATCAATCTGTTTTAGGTACAACACAGTGAAAAATGTTAGTCTGCAATGCAGCTGAAACACTTTTTAGGTTACCGTTGATTAATTCAATATATTTCTACATTATATCTATTGAAATATTGTGAAAAATCATGTGAAATTTCTAATGGATGTCCAGATATATTATCCTATCTCATTTCCCTGATGTCCTCAGATTAGTAACCAGAGTTAAGGTCTGATTTTAGGGACAAAATAGTACTATATTATGTGTCTGTTTGCAATTGAAGCCACTAATTTTTTTTTCACAGTTTAATATTTTTCAGCTTGGTTCTAAGTATTTGCATGTGAGTTATATTCCAAGCCTGGCTTTCTTTAAGGTTTCATTGGTTGTTTTAAGATGTTTGGCAAACCAACCATAGTTTGGATGAATGATGAAGACTCTTTCTCCAGGAAGAGACTTAAATTTTAGGAAACACCTGCACACACAAATTAACATTAATTTAGAAAATAAAAGTAAGTCAAAATCTTAATGAATGTACATATTAGTTTTCTTTCTGAATTTAAGTTATGACATGGTTAAAATAAGAGAAAGCATTTTGGTGTTTCATTGCAGAATTAGTCCCTGGAACTAAACTTTACTTTGACCTGACTTCAAAACAGAGCTAAACAACAGTATGGGTTCTCTGAGCTTTCGGGATGTATATGATCACTTCCTTATTATGAATTGCCTTTAAATTATTCCCTTTGCTCCTGTTTACCTCATTATTCTTTGAGCATAAATCTCATCCTCAAATAATTTATGCATAAAGGAATCTGATAGAGGAACAGAGCAGGCTCACCAAGTGTCTCCTGCTCATTACAAGTGAATAAATAAACAGGAATACCAAAAAATCATTCTCATCAAAAGAATGGGGTGGTTAGGGGAATCTAACCACTGTGAAACTTTGCAGAGGCATACAAAAATCAGCACAATCAAATATCTGGGACCCAGACTTGATGGTATTATTTTCTACCTTAATAAACCTCTTCATGATTAATCAGAGATGTTAAACTGGTGGGAACCCAGAAGTCTGTGGAAGTAGCATGTTGGGAGTGGAGCTGGGAGAGTTTTACTGGGTACGAGGTAAAGGCAGTAGGGCCACTGTTTTGTTATAAGACATGATTCAGAGAATTGACATAATTTTTTTTGCCTCAGATGATCTGCTAATGAAACCCACCCCCAATTCAGAATGAGAAATAGAATGACCTATATGAGTGTTGTACGTATATTTTTGTCTTTGTAGCATAGTGTACAGCAATAGCCTTCTTGTGGCCACCACTACATACCCTCCTGCGCTCCTTGGGGCACTGCAGATTTAGAAGGAGGCAAGATCTTCTGTGTGATTTGAAGATGAATTTGGAAGATACGATGTGTTCACAATATCACTTTGTCTCTTTCTCAAGTGACCTAGAGTCCACCATTGGAAATTTAACCCAAAAGGCCTTAAAAATCTCCTTGGGAAAGGATTCACTTGATAGTTTCCAAGATAAAGATTATATGCAGTTGAACATCAGCTAAAGATGTAGTACAGGGATGGTACTGGAGGGTGGCCCAGTCATGTTGAGAAAGAGCTATTCCAAATGGCAGTGAACACTGAAAGGCATTTGTAAACCGTCATTCACCAATCTTCCCCCAAAAGGCAAGCCTTTGTTTGGAGACTAAGAAGGCTCTTAAGATTTAATCATGTACCAAGTAGACTTCCAGGGGCAGCTTCACATTTTCATAGTCCGACAAGGCCTCCTAGCCTGTTGAAGTTCCCTGGAACATGTGCACGAATTGTGTCTTCCTCAGCACATTTGGCTGGCAGTGCTGAGCCAATAGTTATGAGCGCCCAAACCTCTTTGGTGCCTGAAGGATTGTGCTTGTCCTCTAAGTTTAGTGCAGAGTCAAGTGGGTATTAGAATGCCTAGGCCTGGATCACACATCAGTTGTTGGCTGGACCCAAAGATCTGTTAGAGGACAGAACTAACACCCTGGAAATATGCCCAGAGACACTTTTCTTCTGGAGCCAAGAAGAAACTTAAGTGATCCATTTTGAACTTATTAATAACTGTCACATTTCTCTTGGAACAATGAGAGAGCCAGTTGGGGTGGGTGCTTGGTACCTTGAGTTCTTGACAAGAGGTCTGGATGTCAAGAAGGTCAAGGACAGTGGTGGTGAATCTATGGCGTGTGTGTCATTGAAAGCTTTAAAGGCTCACCATCACTGGTCTAGAGCCATGATTTTCAAATAAGGATGCAGGTAGGAACAGTGAGAGGAATAGTCCCAAGGCCTACTACTGGGGAGTCCTACAGAGGAAGGGGGCCTGTATTTTAAAAACCTTCCCATCTCCCCCATTATCTGCATGATAAGCCATCTGTGCATCAGCCACAAGTCTCAGTTTCCAAAGCAATGCTAATAACCATTTTTCCTGATCTGAATTAACTATTTTTTGGAGTAGAGTAGGATGTGACCAATGAAATAAAGACCCACATCCAAGAGTGGGGCCCTGAACAGCTGTCCCTGAGCTGTCCTGGATTTGTGAGCAGGAAGCACTCCTGGGGGGCAGCTGTGGAAAAGAAAATGCATGAGATCTGCACAGAGGAAGATACTGAGCTGTGATGAGGTTCCAGGAAAGCTCCAGAGGACCCTACGGGGAGACCTGGAGCTGGGCTGGTCCTCTAATGTTATCCTGAGTTGGAGCAGGGGACTGGATCTTCAATCCATTATATTGAATGGTCCCTCAAAGTGGAGCAAATGTATCCTTTGGCCAGGTAGGTGCTTCTGCCAAGCCAACCCCAGGAGGGCTGACAGCTAAGACCACCTTCTGCAAGCAGTCCTAACACCTTGGGGAAGGTCTTTTTTTACTGGGAGTGTGAGAGATTTGGAGAGAAGGGGGCAGTGCCAGTCGCAGTGTGTTTCAATTTCAGATGTGATTTATGGGTATCTAGCATTCCTTCTGCACCTGACTGAACTGGCGAGAAGTTCAGCTTCCTCTGCCCTCCATTGCAGAGAAACAAGGCTGTGGAGCCCAAGAGGGAGTCCAGAGCTAATCCTTTTCACTAAGAGACACTGAAAGTTATTGCTTGATGGTACAATTGAGTGAGAACACAGGTGCAGCACTTGGAACCCACCACTGCATTTGCGCAGAGGCAGAGTCTTTTATGGACCAATGTTAGCTACTACTGCCTGAGCCTGGCAAGGACATCAATGCCAGTCTTTACTGGGACACACAGGACTCCTTCCCTAGCCACTGTGGGCTGAAGGATGCCTCAATGGCCTCGCCTTACCTTCATACCCTGTATGTCAGTTTAGGGTACTTCTGCAGGACTACCTCTCCCTCCCTCCCTCTGTCTTCTCAATGGTAGTTCCACCTCCAAGGCAATGTGACAGCTCTCCAAGCTCTTCTCACTTTGCCCCATTTTTCCCTCACAGGTCATTCCTCTAATAAGATCCATAACATTCAATGCCTTCTTGACAATTGCTTTTTGTCCAACCCAGCTGAATGGCCACCAGAGTTTGCCTTATTTACTAATGAATGCTTTCTACCTCTCTGACTCTCCATCTGTGATAGTTAACTCTTGTATCCACCAGAGTAAGAAACACCCAACTGATTGGCTTAGCAGGGTTATGGGTGTGACTGAAGGGATTTACTGAATATGAAAGACCTATCCTGAGTGTGTGTGAGTGGCACCAACTGACAGGCTGATGGCCTGAATGGAATAGAAAAGGAAAAGGAGAGTTTGATTCTGTTTCTTCCAAGTAGCTCCAGTCTTTGCCTTTACTTTTGACATCCATCTCCTGGCTTCCAACACAGACTATTCTGCTTCCTGATACGGACTCACATGGAACACTAAGGTGAAAGCCAGGCCTTCACCTTATGACTGGCTCCTTCAGCTCTCCATTGTGCAGATAACCCTTTCATAGTTGTCCACACTTGATATATCTTACATTAAATCTGTGTCTGTACTGAGTACTGATGGATACACCATCTTAGGTGTGTTAGAAATGATGGGTCCTGTGAGGAGGCAGCACTTGAGACTTAGGGAGCCTCAGAGAAAGCTTGGGATAAGAAATAGCACATGCGAAATAATAACAGTGAAATAAAAATCATAGCTATAAAGATTAGAACTTTCCTGTGCTTATCAATCTTCCTTTCTGCTCTGTAAGATACAAGAAAAGAGAACAAATAGAGTTTATGGAGCAAGCATCAAACACGTGCCATTTGTTTGCCTCAAGAAATTTTCATAAAAGCATCAGATCAGGTAAACAGATGAAGAATCCAAGGTGGAGGGAGGCAGTGTAATTAGGCCTAGGTTACATCCTGAGCAAAAGATGAGCTATGTTCAGACTTTTAGGACTTGAAGACCTGTGCCCCAACCACTTGTTGGGTGTGAAATAAGGGTTGCTACTCCCCCATGCCTGAAGGGTGAAGACATGAAGCTGAGCTGAGCAAGCAGCAAGGCTACCTCCTGGTTGTGCAGGTAACCTAAAGGTGACCTCCTTTGCCATCTCATTGGTATCCTTGCACCAAACTATGGTGAAGACAGATGCCCAGGAGCTCCTAACAGGAGCAGTTGCTCAGTGCCCTGATGAGGAACTGTCAGGGCTGCTGACAGCCTGGAAGAGCAAGAGAGAATAGGAGGAGCTGCCTTGTGTATGTGTGTGACAGTGGACCAAGGAACAGACAGTACAGCTTTCATCCGGGGGCTACCGCAGAGCTGCACCCTCACTGCTAACCACAGCATTCTCTGACAGACCCCAAACCCTCCTCTTTTGTGACTCACTTTCTCTCAGTGTTTGCCCAGATGCTAATTTGAAAGTGATTCAACAAATTTGAAATGGAAGAAATCTGGGGAGAAATCCACAATCTTAAATATCTCCATGGGATGGCTTGACATTGCTCAGTGTGCCAAGTGACTGACTCAGTCCCGTGTAAAGGCAAATGCCCTGGGGAGATCAGCCCCCAGAGATCTGAGGGAAGTTTAAATCTGTTAGTCCATGGAATCCAATTCAAGCAGTCATCAAGAGATTAGAAATAACTTCTGTCTTCTTCTTAGAGACGAAGAGTGTTCTATAACCAAAAACATCATGACATAGGCACTCCTAAGGAGGGTTTACATTTGTTCTTATTAGAAAAGAACATTATACCAATGTCTTTCCCATCCTGGAGCCCTCCAAGTCCTAGCACATCCTACCACTGCTGTCTCTAGAGTGAGGAGGATCAATATGCTTTTGAATGCATATCCCTCAGTGGGAGAGAAACTCAACACAGATTCCCAGTTTTCTTTCTTTTTCAGAATGGGAGATCAAATCCAGGGCCTTGTGCAAGTTAGCTAGGCACTCTGCCAGAGCTGCACATACCCCAGGCCCAATTTTATTTCTCTACTTCTGCATTTACTTATAAATGGTTTCAATATACTCTCATTATTTGCTAATATTATAAGGCATAATATACCATCTCATCAAGATTTATATAGTAGATTTAAATCTCTGTTTCTATCAGTCTTTTAGCATGTCCAGTTTTTTAGCTGGCCTCTTGGTAGACCTGGTATCATCATTCTTCATATTTTATAAAGGGTTTTCTGATTCTCAGAGTAGAAAAAATTCAGATGTTGTCTTATTTTTCATTTATACTTCATTAGTACATAATATCTGCTGTGAGACAGTTCTTCACGGGTCTCTTATTTTTCTGCATGTCTGGTAAGCAGAGACTCTGACAGCTTTCATTCTGGACTATCTTTTTAAGAATGCACAGTAAAAAGTCTTAAAACACAGACCTGGGCTCTCTTTGGTATGGAGATCAGACTGGGTTGCTGTACAGTGTTATAAAGATGTCTTCCTCTGGGTCACCAGTTGGACAGCTTTCTGAGCACTCCCATCTGGGTTTCCTTCATGCAGGAGTTTTCAGCTATGACATGCACACATGTCTTATCCTTCCCTCACTGGAGTGGTACTCAGTGGCCCATGGACTTGAAGCAGGAGGGGCCAAAGTAAATGGGATTCACTCTGCTTGTATATGCAGCATCTATGGAATGTGGCAGGTTAGCTTGCAAGTAGTGGAGTATCTGAGACCATCTATCTTCTAAAAGCATCTTTTATACATTTTAAAAAGTAGAGTATAAGTCCTCTGTAGACATTTGTCCATGTAGTTTGTTTAGAACTAGGTAATACCGGCATGTGTACCTAACTGCACATGCACTAACTCATTTCAGCACGCTGGCATGAAAACCATCTGTGGACCACCTGTCCTTACTATACTGAGCCAACTCTTCTCTCCAGGTGACTTGCTAGCCCCACAGGTTATTGAATAGTGTGGCACACAGACTGGGGGTGTGGGATATGAGTTAATCCATAATCAATAGAAATAATTTCCTTCAAAAGAAGTCATAATGTCTTCTCCTCCTCATAGTCCTAATAGGTGACGTTGGAAGCTCATTAGAAATGATTGCTTCTGATACTTCAAAGAATCAACAACTGGGATCTCATCATATTAAAATGTTTTTGCACATCAAAAGAAATCACCAACAGAATGAAAATAAAACCCATGGGTTGGAAAAAAAGATTTTTTTTTATTTTTATCAGTACCAGGGATCAAACTCATGGCCAGGTGCTTGCAAGGCAGGTGCTTATGCCACTGAGCTAAATCCCCAGTCCCTGGAAAAAGAATTTTAGACAACTGTTCCTCAGACAAAGGACTTATATCTAGAATATATAAAGAATTGAAAAAAATCAGGCCCTCCAAATTCAAAGACCCAGTCCAAAAATGGGCATCTGAGATAAATACCCATTTCTCAGGTGAAGAAATAAAAATGGCAAATAAATATATGGAAAAGCGTTCAACATCATTGGTCACTCAAGAAATGTAAATTAAAACAACACTGTGATTCCATCTCATTCCAGGAAGAGTGTCTATCATCAAGAAATACCCGAGGGGCTGTGAGGAAAAAGGAACTCTTCTTCACTGTTGGTGGGAGTGTAGACTGGTGCAACCGCTCTGGACATCAGTGTGGAGATTCCTCAAAAAACTAGGACTAGAGGTCATATTCAACCCAGCTATTCCTCTTGTGGGTATTTTCCCAGAAGAATTAAAAACATTGCACCAAATTGATATATGTGCACTCATGTTTATAACAGCACAATTTGTAATAGCCAATCTTAGAAACAACTGAAATACCCCTCAAATGAGGAATGGATAAAAAAAGATGTGACTTTTTATCCAATGGAGTACTACTTAGCTACAAAGATAAACTTGAGACTTTTATAGATAAATGGATGCAATGTTAGACGATACTCATAAGTGAAATAAATGAGACTTGCCCTAGTGTAAAAAACTGAAAGAATAAATAAGATCCAGAATGTGTAAAAGATATTATGAAAGCAAAAGGAGAAGAAACTGCCCAAGAGAAAAGAATAACTGGAATGGCAGAAAGGAAAAAAGAAACAACATAAGAATACTTGTGTGTGTGTGTATCTATATATGTGCATGACAGAATAACTGTGCTACTAATCTCTGTTCATCAAAAAGAATGGTTTGTGCTTACATTGTTCAATCAACTTCTCATGTCTTTATGTTGTAATCTGAGCAACTACTTTTAAGATAATACCCAATATATTAATCATCATTAATCTATTATCTTGTTTTGAAATTCTGTATCTTTTAAAAAATATTTTTCAAAATATAAATAAATAAAAAGAAATGATTGCTTCTGAGTATTTCTCTGTTACTGTTAGGAGGCCTGTTGGATTTATTCACCTATTCCTGAGCTCAGCCCTTCCAGTGTTGCCTTACTTGCCCCCCATTGCATCTGAACACCACTGTCTGTATTTTACATGTGGTTTAGATGAACTAAGCAAACAGTCACATAAACTTTGCATGAAACAAATTGGCCAGCAGCCTCTGACCACAGTTGGTTCTCTGTTACTGCCCATCTACTTCACAGATGGTAAGACTCAGGCTGAGGTGACAGATGTACTCAGTCCCTGTCTGTCACCAATTCCTGTGCAGGTATCATCTGCTTGTCAGGAAAACCTCAGCAAAAGCCCCTAGTCATCATTAAATGACTTGTGGTTTTGATCTACACTAAATGAAACTCTATTTAGCGAATTATTTGTTGTTCTGAAATCATGTTAGAAGAAATTTAAGTATGCTTTTGTGTTTGTGAATACAAAGATTGGGATTATGTGTCTCTTGGATTTTGGGGAGAGAGGTTGGGTAAGTTTGGGATTAAAGAAAACAGGTTAATTTAGAAAACAGAAGGAAAGGTATGGCTGTCAGATGACTGTGTCACATTCAGGGACACACTCCTGTGTGATTAAAAACATACATACTTGGAGGATTGAGTAATTGCTGCTCTGGTTCCACAGTTAAACTGTGACATATCATCACCCTAATAGAGATGCCAGTAAGTCAGGGGCATCAGACCTAAGAACTTTTGAACACAGTCATACTTCATGGCTGCTGATCTTGAAAAAGATGGATCATCCTGCCTCCTCCACTCTGTTCTGACTTCTAAACTCATCATTTCAGTCTGATAGAACACAACATAGTCCTCTGAAGCTTCAGAAAGGAAATCATCTATACTTTCGGGAGGAGGAAGATGTCTGTGTTTGTGTGCATGGGGAAAGGGGAGACTGGAGCAGGCTGAGTCGGGGAAGTGGGAACATGTGAGTTCACACAGACATGGCAGTGTGTCATGAAAGCTGACCATAAAATGCTTCCCAAGTGCTTCATTTACATTCTGTGGTGAAGAACTAGATGGCGTCTCTTCAGATGTCACCAAATGTACAGGAGAGGACAGGATAGCGGAAGGGAGGATAAGAGAAGCAGGACATAGGGCCAGGCAGCACCAGTAGGATTTCTGGAATATTCTTATTAGGGACTCTTTCTTGCTTTCTTTCACATCATTTGGATGGCCTGTGACATTGCATTCAGTTGTGTCTCTGCTAGTCTCAGAGATGAGTCTGGCTTATGCTCACTTCCTATCAGTGACAGTGTCACAAATACAGGAGCAAGGGACACTGATCTACCCCCTGAGACTCTCACAAGATGCTGGGTGCAGATTTGTGGACTTTTTCTGAAGGAGAAAGCAAATAATGAAAGAAGGTATCAAGATCAATAAATCACCTCACCTGTAATGTGGGGCAGTAGAAGTCAACAATTTCTCAGGGAATTTTGAGAATAGTGGCTAGTGGTTGGTACTTAGAAATATTGAAATTTCCTTATTCTAAGAATAAAGTCTTTTCTTATCCCTGATTATACTATATATCAAAACGTCCAAGCTGTGGATTAGAAATAAGCATAATGAGATCATAGACTTGGCATCTAGCCCAACCCCCTCTCTTTACAGAAGTAGAAAATTACACTCAGAGATAGGAAAGACACTTAGCTGAGATCACGCGGCCTCCCAGAGCCCAAACCACACCTGGAACTCAGGATTCAGTGTGAAGCCCTGGCTTTTCTATCAAACCACACCATTTCCTTGAAGAATTGGAACTAAGTTTCTAACCTCTCACTTCATACGGGCTTTCCCTTTGGTAGGGGAAAGGTGGGTAGCTGAAAAGCTATGGTTTTGAGAGGAGAAACTTCTTGTTGATGTCACCGGCCCAGAGCAGGCTGCCCACGAAGTCATTTTCCCAAAGTTCTGCTATCCCCATGTCACTCTTCTGCCTAAATGTCCCCCACAGGCTCTGTCATGGCCTGCAGAACACAAGTCTGTCTCCAGAACACAGTCCTGGTATTCATATCCACTCCTCTCTTGCAGTGAGTCTTAGTATGAACACTAAGTGAAGTATTTCTTACCATTGTGGTGGCCAGATGCTGAGATGGCAGGTGACCACGTTTTGGAGATGGCTTTGGGGCAAAGACCTAAAAGTGACTTCTGAACCAAAGCACAGAAATAACATTCGCTCATGCTGGCAAGAAAGTAAAGGCTGAGAAAAGGGTCCTTCCCTAGGAGAGCCTTTGGGGATGACTCAGCCCTGGGCTGACACCACACTGACACCCTTGTGCAGGACCCTGACCTTATGCACACACTCTCCTCCTGAGCTGCGTGCCTGTCCTGAACATGTGTTTGTCACCCACAGAAACTGTGCAATAACATAGGAAGGATCTGTAATTTATGCCAATTTGTTAGGCAGTACAAGATGACAGATATGCATGTGGAGTGACTCAGGGTGATAACTTCATCATTCTGGATCATAATCACCTGCTTAAGGACTTTGTGCCTGGCCCTGGAGTGGGTACCAGCAGCAAGCAAGACAGGCAGTATCTTGTGCCCACAGAGCCTCAAGTCCAGCCTCAGCTCCCAGGGGCTGACCTTGTCATCCTGCTGGGTGCACATGGAGTTTTTGGTCTTTCCATTAGAGGGTCACCTGAAGCAGCAGGTAGGGAGTGATACAAGCCTGAGCCATTCTGGAAGCATCATACGGAGGAAATCAGATCAAACGGACGGAACTTTTGACATAAGCAGATGGATTTATGTCTTTTTTTTTCTTTTTAAATCATTATGCTTGTAAAATCAAGACAGATGTGGGTCTCCTTGTAAGAAGTGTGTGACATGGAAAACCATTCAGTTCCCACGGCCCCATCCTCTACGCCCATGGCCTGCCCTCAGTACCTGCGGCCCATCCTTGGACTGAAAACCCTTCTGCTTTTCCAAGAGAATCATTACAGACCTCGTTTTAGGGGGAGAGGTTGGCCTGGGACTTTTTTTCTTTGTCCCAGTCCTGCTCATACTATAAGGCCGCAATGCCAACCTCTGAACCCATCAGTCCCCTTGTGTCCTTTACTCTCTTCCCCTTCCCATAGAGACCACCTGTACTCACATGCAGAGGTCCTGGTCCCAGCTTGTTGCCACCTTTCCAGCTCAGTGTGAGAACGGTCATGGACCTGAAACCCCACCCATTCCTCTTCTTCATGGCTCACAGAGGTCTCATAAACACATGGCCTGGTGGCTTAGGGTGGACAGCATAGCGGGCATCACCTCACTTCGCTGAGATGTGCTGTCACAGGCCCTCCTGAGACTGATGAAGAAAGATGAGCAGAAACTTGTCTTCAGGAAGGACTTTGAATATTCTATAGCACGTGGTTGAAAACAGTTAAATGTATGGAAGATTATGAATGTTTCTAGGACAGAAATAAATGTCTGAGGTGATCGATATCAATGATGCTGATTTTATCATTTCATACTATATATATCATACTCTATCATATATATAGATCTATCTATCTGTCTACCTACCTATAGAGAGAGACAGAGACAGCAATAGTTTGACTGGGATTGTAATCCTAGCTTAGTAATTTACAACTGTGTAACCTTTGGCAAATTAACCTCTCTGGTCTCTGTTTTAAAAACACAGATGCTAGTGGCACCATCTCATAGATACAGTGTCATATATTTACAGCCTGGGACATGGCAAGCACTTGTAAACGTTAGCTACTGCTATTAATGTGGCAAAAGGAAAAACAAAAGCAAAGTCAGGAGTTTTCATTCCAATTAGGCTTACTCCAACGAGGACATATCAGGTGAACCAGGGGAGACTTAGACTTTCCCTGTTGGGCTCTGGAGGGGAGAAGCATGGATTTGTTCTGGGAGTCTTTGCCTTTGATTCTGGTGCTCCTGGACCTTGTCCTTCCCACTTCCTCACCTCTGTCCCCACTGAGCTGAGACCCTCTGCAGGGGGACCCCCTCTTTTCTCCTAGCCTCCTCCCAGCCTGGGTCTCACTGTCCCACTTCCTCTCCACCACATCTCTCCTCTCCCTGCCCTTGTCCTCAAGGCTTTTCCTAGCATCTGATCTACTAATTTGTGCCAGAATGTTAATCACTCTTGGTTTAAATCAATCATTCCCAGCCTTTTTTTTTTAATGTCCACACCATACGTGTGAAATATATAATTCCCCAGTGTCCTTCACCACCCGGATTTCAGCTCCTCTTGGGCAAGGGGAGGAATAGGCTGAAACAATGCCCCCATTTGGCTACCTAGAATCACAGTGCACCCCCTTGAGGTTACCCAGGATTCAACTACTACACCGAAACAGGGTCTGTCAGGAGGATACAGTGTTTGAGAACAGAGCTATGCTTGAACCCTGGAAGACGTAGTTGGTGGGGGTTGGGAGAAGACGCCTTTGAGGGTTTCTCTAGTCAGCGTGTCAGTTGTCCTCTCCATCCATCTCTAAAATCAAATTACTGTGGTCTCTTGGCCTCATTTCCCTCTGGCTTTCAAATAAAATACTGTATTGGACTGTAACTTCAAGGCCACCGTCTGCTCATATGTTCCGAACTGGCCTTGGGCAGGGCTCTGAATCTGGGTAAAGATAAATAATACAGAAATTCCTCTGCTTATTCAGGGCAGCGTATTAACTGTTTAATAGGGGGAGGCTTCTTGACCTGGTTGGCTGGGTAGCGGGAAGTTAGGACAGGTTGGGTATGCTGCATACTCCTTTTCATTAGCAGCCAGGCAGGTGACACCTAAAACCATGATGTTAAGTCTCATCTCAGGAAATCTTTGATATTCCTAGAGCCCAGTGCTCATTGAATGACCCTAAAATGTGAATTTTCCCAGGAAGAAAGAGACTCAATCTATAGTAAGATCACTGAGAAGTGTCTAGATATGGAAAGAGAAATGGAAATCACTGGACGAGACACAATTACAGGTGTTTAATTTTGTCTCTACAAAACCATTTAAGATGGCTAATGTTTTAGTATCAAAATAAAGTCTTACATTCAAGTTGGTCTGGTTGTTGTTGCTTTAAGATGGTACAGTTTTGTATATGTGTGTGTTTGTGTGTGTGTCTGTGCACACATGTGTGCATGCATGTGTATGGATGAATGCATATGTTAAAAATCTGTTAGATCAGTATTTCTTAAACACTGCCACATATTAGAATCAGGTCGTACCCTGGACCAATTAGATGAAGTTCCCTCAATTATTAGTATTTTTATTTTACCAGATCATTCCAATGTGCTGATAGTGCTAGAGGAAAGAGATCTGTTGAATAAGCCAAAACACAAAACAAAACAAAATCAGATTTCAGCCCTGATCAAGACTTATCTCTAAGACCATTTTTGGCTCTAAGTTTCTATTTGTTGCTTTATGCAAACAAAAATACATCTTCCAAACTATCTCTTGCATGTGGCAGTTGCAAAAGATATGAAAAACAACAACATAGTTCCTGAACTAGAAACTTTGAAGCTTAGCCACATACATATTCTGAGAATTTCCCAGTTTTCCTATGGGATGGACCTGTGTAGTCTCATGTAGACAGGCTTAGAGCTAAATTTCTCCAGAGAAGACACACTGATGTGAAGAAGCAGAGACACTCAAAACCAAAAGCCAGGTAGAAACCAAAGTCCCCTCCTAAGCACTGAGTCTTGCTTATTGTTTGTGTTGGTGAGAGGTCCCAGGGCTCAATCTTGGCTGCCAGGCGCATCATTAATTTCAATTAGGGGGAAAGTCTTTGGCATGAATTGCTCCAGTGACAGCCATTTCAGGATGTCCCACACATGCTTGTGTGTGTGTTTCCCAAGGATACTGCTAATGGAGTTTGAGGTCCTTTCATCTAAACAGACACCTTGTTAAGTCTCCGCTTGTCTCCAGGTACCTGTAGCTGTCCTGTTTCCTCTTAATTCATTTTCTGTGCCACATTCAAGAGTATTTGGAATCACCACAAGAACAAATAAACCTCTGAACTCTGATACACGTGTAATCTGCCAAGGTCCGTCCCTGCACTCCAGACTGTCCCCAAACACTGCTGAAACAACACCAGAAAGTAGCAGTGTTTCCTGTAACCCATTTGCCAGAGACAATGTACCAGACAAGTCACATTTCCTATTTCAGCAGTGTCTGGCATTTCTTTCCCTCCGGTAACTGGGGCAAGAGGTCAAGGGATACTTTCAAGGTGACAGCTTTGTTCAAGATGAAATGCAGTCCCCTTGGCTCCTAGGGCTCAGCCCTCACTCTGTGGTTATACACCTTCCTTTCTCCTTTTTATTTTTGCTGGGTGGATAAGCGAAAAGCTTGTGCAGGATGGAAACACAGTTGAAGGTTCTTACAGTAATCAGCTGTGCAACCTTGGGCTTCTGTAGCTCCCTTTGTAAAGATAAAATTCCTCTAAATTCCTCTATTCTAATTAGTATAACAGATTGAAATGGGTTATTTCCATTACCATAAGCACCTTCTGGCTCAGCTCCCTTCTTGACAGTGAATCTGTGGCCCTGAAGACATGCAGGCACTCTTGGGAATACTGGGCAGTAGCTCCAGGCTTGATGGGGGTCCAGGAAAACCAAGAACTTGAGAGATGAGCTCAGTGTGCTGCCATCCCCCCCCACTCTCCATGTAAACTCACAGGAACCAAGAACACTGGGGGTGCTTCACCCTCTCATAATTACTTGGGAAGGAATGTCATAGCCTCAAGCGTAATTAACAGCATTTTAATTCATTCTCTCTTTTTAGGCTGTTCGCATACTTGCTGGTGCAGAAATGAGCACAGCATTATGGTGTGTTATCTTTTAAAAACGAGGCCAACAATGTTGTGCTATGGCCATCCACAGACAAACCCTTGCTCTCAGCTGAATCCCAGGTTGGGGAGAGCTTTCGTCTTGTGCTCCCCAAATGAGATACAAAATAAGCATTTAGCTGTGCTTACCTGAGGGATCACTCACTCATTTTCTGGCCAGCAGGGAAAGATTCCATGAAGAAATCACCCACTGACGGAGTTATACAGTGGCTTAGGAGACTTTGTGATGTTGGACTGTGGGCTTATCTGCCTTCCTCCTGGTCACCAGGACCAGACCAGAACTTCTCCCTGTCTGCCCTGGTAGCTGTACTCACCCTCTCTGGCCCCACTTTTAATGAAGAAGAGATGATCCATGTATTTGCTTTTGGAAAGACCATAAATTGAAATGGGATAATCCCTCTCCCTGATGTATTTTCAGCCCCTCCTAATAGGGAGCATATGGGTATTTACAGCATACAGACACATGTATCCACACATGTGTGCTCACCTTGACTTCATGCAAGCCGCTAATTCTGTCAGTCTTTTCATTTCATCCTCAATGGTAATGAGTTATTTCAGACAGAAGCAGTAAATGTGAAACTGACATTGGTTGAAATTTAGGGCATCTTGCTTTCCTACACATTATTCCTAGCTTCTGAAATATTCATAACCACTTAAAGATGATTTATAGATGTGTATCTAGAATGGTACCCTGATAACAAGTGCTTTACATATTTGTATATCTCAAAATATGGATATGTTTGGTAGCAATTGGAAACTAAAGCACAGTAAAATACTTCTATGTGTTAATTATGTAACATAAATATACATATAATATTTATACACACACTGGCCAAAGCTCTAGAATGAGAGATACCATGTCAAAAAGCAGTAAACTGTCAGGAATCTATGAATATAAATAGTTTTTAGCAATAGCATATTATCAAGGCATTCTTAACTACATTTGGCATTTTTGGAGCAAGAAAAATGCTGGAGTTTCATTAAACTGCAGTGCAAAGGAAACGGAGAATTTGGATCCTATACTGGGAATGTCCTTGAAATGAATAGATTGGGTAGAAATGCTGAAAGGTATGTTTATGCAAAATCAACTCCTTTTGAAAAAAATTTTTTCACTTTATTTTTAAGTGCCCAGAAATTAGCAGAAAAAAATATAGTAAATAATTAAGAGTATGTTTAAATGTCATATACAACATTATTCACGATGAAAGTGAAGTTCATAAAAGATTCATTTGTTTTCTTACTCATGTAAAATAACAAGATCAAATAGAGTGAGAAAACTGTCTCAATTTTATACATTCTTGGTTCTAAGAGAATGATGGTTATTTACTTCTAGAAAACTGTATTTTTTCACCCAATATATGACAAATTAAAATTATAAGTGATTCCTATTATGAACTACCTGGGTGATATTTTTGCTGTGTATTGGGTGCCAGGATATTACCCCAGGTGCCTCATGTAGGCCAGCCAATCTTTGCTGTTCTCAGAAAAGAAAAATGCATTTCTGGGAAATTCGCCATTTGAAATTCCAATGGTTGCTTATCCCCTTCTGGGGCTGATGGTGCCAATTGCTAAGAAAACAGGGCATCTTGGCTGGCCAAAAGATGTAGCCCTTTCTCTGTGTTGCTACAGGACTAAGGATAGACTTGGAGACACTCATTGTCCCAGGAAATGAGTGTATTGTGAGTCTTTTCAAGCTTGGCATTGGAGAGGTGTAATCTGTATTGCGTCTTGTTTGATCCCAGGCAAGGTGCTGATAGCAGTTTTCAAGTCAGTGAGAGCTCGGTCCCAGGATGCTCATATTCTAAAGAACTTGAGGTCTAGCTGGCTGTGGAGTCTTAGGGGAAGGATTTCTTAAGAAAGAGCAAAAGAAGAGGAGCTGGCTGGGACTTTTGGCTGTGTTCTAACACTCAGTCCTTTCTCTTCTCCCACCCTTAAGGATAAGATGCATTAAGTAGGGGATATTCTCTGCCTTCCATGGGGATGTGTCCCCTTGGCTCTCTGTAGGCACCCTGAGGTTGATGCTGGAAGTGCACTGTTAGGAGAAGGTCTCCTTGCCTTCTGTGTCTGCACAGTATGCTGAATTAGGTCAGACACAAAGTGGCTTGCTTGTCTCAAAACTACACTCCATGGTAAGCTTCTGTTGGGCTGTCAGAAACAGTAGTCTGAGCTGTGGGCACCATCTTGAATCCACCCAAGCTAATTTTCATTTGTAAACCAAATGCTTTCTCCATATTTTTCTGAATGTGAAGTTGAAAACCTTTATCCCTAGAATGACTGAAGAGGAGAGTACAATGGATAGGAAGAGTTGAATTGAAAGGTTCAAGAGCAAGGTAGTGACTTAGAACTGTGAAGTAAACAAAGAAGGAAAGCAGCATGTTCCAGAGGTCTAGACCAGGCAAGTGGTATTGAGACCTGATCCTGAACTCCAGCGAGCTCAGCTGCTGCCATCACAGAAGCCCTTTCCCTCTCCTATGTTAGACTCCTTCCTTCACTAAGAATCTACATGAATTTTATCATTACTAATTATGACAGTGTATGTTGTCAACAATCCTCAGATCATTCAAAGGAAGTCAGATTCTTCTTTTAATAGGTAAGAAAGCCATGACTAAAAGAACTAAAGTAGGATCCAACATGGAGGATTCTCGAGAGATGCTGGCTTTTCTCTTCCTGTTTCACTACCCTGTAAGCTGATATTATACATGAAAAAAGAGGCCCTGCCACCAGAACTCAGCGCAAGCCGGCCTCAGGGCAAGGCTGCCCGGGAGCTCCACTGAGGGCCCGCCCTGCCACCAGGAACTCAGCACAAGCCTGCCTCAGGGGTAGGCTCCCCAAAAGCTCCACTGAGGGCCCGCCCTGCCACCTGGAACTCAGCACAAGCCCACCTCAGGGGTAGGCTACACAGAACCTCCCCTGTGGGCCAGCCATGCCACCAGGAACATCGAGGAGGCCCACCCAAGACTGAAAACTGCCCTGGACTGCTACAGATGGCGAACTTTGGACTACACCGGATTGACTATATCAATGTGGTGAGTATACCCCTAAAATAGAGGTGTACGGGGGGTAAATAGGGCCAGTAGTAAAACCCGCTCCAACTAACTGTAAGACTTTGGTGTGTCTGAAAAGAGTGTGTGTGATCCTCTCCTTCACATAGAAAACACCAGGCAAAGTGAAAATGACAAAACAAAAAAGCAAAATGCAGTCTCAAACATATAGTTCACCAGAAGCAAGTATAGGAGACATTGAAATAGAGGACTCCAAAATTAACACACCGGGAATCTCTGAAAAGATAGCAAGTGAAATAAAAAAACAACTGCATCAGGCTATAGAGGAAATCAAATTAGAAGCAGTCTCCCATGTAAAGATAGAAATAGCAACTTTAGTAAAGGAGTTGTTGAAGGCAGCTAAAGAAGAATTAGAGAAAAAAGTACATGAGCATGGGAAACTTGATTGAAACTTTGAATGAACAATATAGAAAACAAGCAGAATTCGTGAAACAAACTCAAAGAGACATCTAAGAAACAAAAAACTCTATTGAAAGTGTGCAAAACTGCCTAAAGGAAGCTGAGGATAGGATTTCGGACCTTGAGGACAGGATCACAGTTAGTGATCAGGAAAGGACAGAACTTTTAAAAATAACAAAGCAGCATGAAATGACAATCCAGAAGCTTCATGATGATGCCAAGAGCAACAATATAAGAATAATGGGCATTAGCGAAGATATAGGAGTCCAAGCAAATGACATACATAAAGTATTTACAGAAATAATAGCAGAAAATTTCCCAAACATGGGGAAAGAATCTGATATGCAGATAAGTGAGGCATATAGAACACCAAACAGTCACAACATAAATCCACACCCAGACACATAATGATTAAGATCTCAGACATACAGCATAAAAACAGAATATTAAAACCTGTCAGAGAAAAGACACAACTGACCTATCAGGGAAAGCCCATTAGAATCATGGCAGACTTTTCAGCACAAACCCTCAAGTCAAGAAGATCTTGGAGTGAGGTATTTCAAGCCCTGAAACAAAACAACTTCCAACCCAGACTGATGTACCCAGCAAAACTTTCATTCAAATTTAATGGAGCAACAGGATACTTCCATGACAAAGAACAACTGAAGAAATTCATGTCCACTAAACCAACCTTAGAAAGAGTACTGAAGGACATACTAGACAGAGATAAAAATGACCACAATCCCCAAAACAACAGAAAGAAACCACCAGGTAGGATAAGCAATTAAGTAAGAGGAAAAGCAAAAAGAAACAACTGGAACATAACATGGCAAAGTTGAGCCAGTATATATCAGTGATATCCATAAATATAAATGGCCTCAATTCACCTATAAAAAGAAATAGATTGACAGAATTGATCAAGAAACAGGACCCCACAATATGCTATATACAAGAAACACATCTGACCCAAAAGGAAACTCATAGATTAAAAGTCAAAGGATGGAAAACAGTATTCCATGCAGCAGGAACCCAGAAAAAAGCAGGGGTAGCTATTCTATTTGCAGACAACATGAACTTCAAACCTAAAATGATTAAAAGAGATAGAGAAGGTCACTACATACTTGTTAGTGGAAAAATTCAAGAGGAAGAACTAACAATTATAAATATATATGCACCAAATACAGGAGCCCCCAACTGTATAAGACAGATACTAATGGACATGAAAAACCAAATACACAAGAACACAGTTATAACAGGAGATCTTAACAGCCCATTGTCAGAAAGAGATAAATCAACTAGACAAAAAGCCAGCAAAGAAATAACAGCACTGAATCATACCTGTGAGCAATTGGACTTAGTAGATGTTTACAAAGTGCTCCACCCAACCACATCAGAATACACATTCTTCTCAGCTGCACATGGGACATTCTCCAAAATAGACCATATATTATCCCATAAAACATTCTTAAGTAAATGCAAAGGTATTGAAATCATACCATGCATAATATCTGACCATAGTGCACTGAAATTGGAAATTAATGGCAATAGAAATTGTAAAGCCTGCATAAATACATAGAAATTAAATAACAGCCTTTTGAACAACCAGTGGGCTACAGATGAAATTAAAGAAAAAATAAAACAATACCTACAATTCAATGAAAATATAGAAACAACATACTGTAATCTGTGTGATGCAATGAAAGTGGTCTTAAGAGGGAAATATATAGCAATAAACTGTCATATCAAGAAAACAGAATGACCACAAATAAACAACCTAATGCTCCATCTCAAGCATCTAGAAAAAGAAGAGCAAGCTAAACCCAAAGCTGATAGAAGAGAGGGAACTGTAAAGATTAGAGCAGATATCAATGCAATTGAAATTAAAAAAAAATACAAAGAATTAATGAATCAAAAAGCTGGTTTTTTGAGAGAATAAACAAAATTGACAAACCCCTAGCTAGCCTTATCAAGAGAAAGAAAGAAAAAAACCCAAATTCATGCAATAAGAACTGAAAAGGGCGAAATTACTACAGATCCCATGGAAATAAAAGATCATGAATACCTACTTTGAAAATCTCTACTCACATAGAGTGGAAAACACAGAGGAAATGGACAGATTTCTAGAAACATATGAACTTCTAAAGCTCAACCAAGAAGATATAGCAATTTTGAACAACCCAATATCAACTATTGAAATTGAAAATGTAATTAAAAACTTACCAACAAAGAAAAGCCCAGGTCCTGATGGATTCACAGTTGAATTCTATAAGAAATTTAGAGAAGATTTGATACCAGTACTCCTTAAACTCTTCAATGAAATTGAGAAAAAAGCAATCCTCCCTAAATCATTCCTGGAGGCAAGTATTACTCTGATACCAAAACCAGAGAAAGATCCAACCAAAAAAGAGAACTATAGGCCAATCTCACTAATGAACATTGATGCAAAGATTCTCAAAATACTGGCAAATAGAATGCAGCAAATCATCAAGAAGATTATACATCATGACCAAGTGAGGTTCATTCCAGGAATGCGGGGATGGTTTAACATACACAAATCAATAAATGTAATATACCACATCAACAGAGCCAAAAACAAAAACCACATGGTCATCTCAATAGATGCAGAAAAAGCTTTCGACAAAGTCCAACACATGTTCATGATAAAGCCCTTCAGAAACTCGGAATACACAGCGTCTACCTCAACCTTATAAAGGCCATCTATGACAAACCAACAGCCAACATTATACTAAATGGAAAAAAACTGAAAGCTTTCACTTTAAAATCAGGAACAACACAAGGATGTCCACTCTCACCACTCCTTTTAAACATAGTTCTGGAAATACTAGCCAGGGCAATCAGATAAGAGAGAGAAATAAAAGGAGTAAAGATAGGAAAGGAAGAAGTTAAATTATCACTATTTGCAGATGACATGATACTCTATATAGAAGACCCAAAAAACTCCATTAAAAGACTACTAGAGGTAATAAACAAGTTCAGCAGTGTAGCTGGATACAAAGTCAATGCTCAAAAATCAATAGCATTACTGTACACAAACAAAAAACTCACCGAGAGAGAAATTACGGCAATATCACCCTTTACAATAACATGTAAAAAAATGAAATACTTAGGAATCAACCTACCTAAAAATATAAAAGACCTATATGCTGAAACTTATACTACACTGAAAAAGGAGATTGAAGAGGATATTAGAAAGTGGAAGGACATTCCTTGCTCTTGGTTAGGAAGAACCAACATTGTGAAAATGGCTATACTCCCAAAACTGTTATACAGATTTAATGCAATCCCAATCAAAATACCATTGACATACCTCACAGATCTAGAGAAAACACTGCTAAAATTCATTTGGGAACAGAAGAAACCTAGAATAGCAAAGGCAACTCTAGGCAACAAAAGCAAGGCAGGAGGCATCTCAATTCCTGACTTGAAACAGTACTATAAAGCCACAGTGATAAAATCAGCTTGGTACTGGCAAAGAAATAGACCTGAGGATCAGTGGAACAGATTAGAAGATGCAAGCACAACTACAAAGACATTCAGCCACCTGATATTTGACAAAGGGGCTAAATATGTCCACTGGAAGAAGGATAGTCTCTTTAATAAATGGTGTTGGAAAAATTGGCTCTCTACATGCCAAAAACTGAAACTAGATTCATGCATATCACCGTGCACAAAACTAAAGTCTAAATGGATCAAAGACCTAAATATTAAAACAGAAACACTAAATCTACTGGAAGACAAGGTAGGTAGAAGTCTTGGAGACATAGGGGTAGGCAGAGAATTCATAAACCAAACACAAACTGCATGGGAAACACTTCAAAGAATCAACAAATGGTATCTCACATTATTGAAAAGTTTCTGCACTTCAAAGGAAATTACCAACAGAGTGAAAAGAAAACTAACAGAGTGCGAAAGAATTTTTGCCAGCAACCCCTCAGACAAAGGACTTGTGTCCAGAATATATAAAGAATTGAAAAACATCAAGCCCCCCAAATTCAAAGACCCTCTCCAAAAAATGGGCATCTGCGATGAACACATAGTTCTCAGAGAAAGATATACAAATAGCAAATAAATACATGAAGAAATGTTCACCATCACTGGTCATTCAAGAAGTGCAAATTAAAACAGCATTGAGATTCCACCTTACTCCGGAAAGAATAGCTGCCCTCAAGAAATCAACTGATAACAAATGTTGACAAAGCTGCGGGGGAAAAAGGAACACTGCTCCACTGTTGGTGGGAATGTAGACTGGTGCAACTATTATGGAAATCCATATGGAGAATTCTCAGAAGACTAGGATTGGAAGCCCCATTCAATCCAGCTATCCCTCTCTTGGGTACTTCCCCCAGAGAACTGAAAAGTTCATATCACAGTGATATATGTGCACCCATGTTCATAGCTGCACAATTTGTGATAGCTAAATCCTGGAAACAACCAAGATGCCCATCAACTGCAGAGTGGATGAAAAAGATGTGGCATTTTTATACAATGGAATATGACTTAGCTATAAAAAAGGATGATCTTGAGGCCTTCATAGGCAAATGGAGTCAACTTGAGACTATCCTCATTAGTGAAATAAATAAGAATCATATTTATAAATATCATATTGTGTCTCTAGTGTAAAAAGTAAATAAGAACTACAAGAGTAATAAAACCAAAATGTGTAATTGCTATTTTAAAAAAGAGAGGAAAAGAAAGTGCTCTAAGGGATATAACTGCATGTATGTTTGAGTGTGTAAAATAGATGACCATATTGCTGAATCTTTGTTGGATCTTTGAGCAGAACTGTTTGTAGTCTGACTGTCTGAATGTTTACTATGTAACCTTTAACTTTGTAACTTGAACAACTACATCCAGGATGACAGTACGTAATTTATAAATTACTGATTCCTTAGTGGGGCCTTTTCTCATTCTCCTTTTTCTTTCTTTTAGATTTCTGTATTGTTGCTACCCTTTTTTCTGTTTTGTTTTTTTTTCTTCTCTTTAAAACTTTAAAAAATTATAATTGCTATTGTAAAAAAAGAGGAAATAGGAAGTGCTATAAAAGATATAGCTGCATGTACGTTTAGGTGTGTGGGATTGATGACCATATTTCTAGGTTCTTGTTGGATTGTTGAACAGATCTGTTTGCACTCTCACTGCTTTAGTGTCCACTTTGTATGCTTTAATTCTGTAACTTGAAAAACTATTTCTAAAAGAACAATATGTAATTTATCAACTAGTGATTTCTTACTGTTTATCTTCTTTTCTTGAAATTCTGTAATATTTCTACCTTTGTCCTGTTTTTTTTCTCTTTAAATAAAAAAAAAGAAAAAAAAAGAACTAAAGTATATGAGGTCACATAGTCACTTTCCAGCCAAATGTGTCCAGACTCAGTCTACAGCTTACCTCCTTCACTGTATCCCTGCTTTGATAGTTGTACAATTAAAACCATCTTTATTCTTGCTTCCTCTGTCCCACACCAGCCACTGAAGAGCATCACCCCTAAACAAGATCCCCTGATCCAGGTCTGTGTGGTTCTAGAGTCTCACTGTCTCCCACTGACTTTGCAGTGTCTGGGGACACATATGTGTGTACTCTATGCTGAGATGTGCTCCTGCTGCAAAATACAGATTTCAATTATTATTCTAATAATTTAAAGTTTGTCACATATTTTATTAGTAATTTTTATATTGATTCATAGTTAAAAGGATGATATTTTAATTGCACTGGGTTAAAATATATTTAAATGAGTATTATCTTTGGCTTTCTTTTACCTTTCCAGTGTGACATGTAGATACTTTTACATTGCATACATAGTTCACACCGTGTTTCTGTTGGGCATTTGATCGTGCACTGTCAGCAGGGATGGGACCAGTGAGAAGCTGCAATTTGCTGCAGGAACTTTCCTCACCCCAGGGTGCCAAGCCTTCACCCTTTGCCTCAATATCACAGTGTTACTGCCTCCCACCAAAAGACTGGAGAACCCTCGAGCATGACAGAATCTCAAGGATTAGAGTGAACTTACAAGTTATCTGGCTAACACCGCCTAACTAGCACTTTTATGGCTCTATAATGCCATGTTCACTGCTCCAAGAATTCAGTGACTCTCGTCCCTCCCTGCCTCACCAATACAAAACTTTGGAATAGGACTTGTGTTCCTTCATAGGGGCAGACTGTATATCTTCATGTTTCTTAACTCAGGAGTGGCCATGAAACTTTGCTTTGGTCAGTAAAATACATGTAGAAACATCTCTGAAGTATTGATAGCCACTGAGGTTTTGGTAGTGTTTATTAACTGTATCATAAGTAGCTATGCCTTCTATAGCATTACAGTTATATTTGGATCCCTTCTGTGACCAAAATTAATACCACTACCCCCCACAGAACATCTCATGTTTAACTCATCCTACAAGAATAGACTTCCTCCCATTGCACCCAAGATCAGTCTCCTGGAACACACTTCCCATGCAGGACAGTGGGCTCCCACCCACCTGTCAGCGCAAGGGAGATCACGAGAAGCAGAGAACTGGGAAAGCATGAAGATCCTTGATGGTCCTTCAGAGAGTTAGAGAAAATTAAGTTGGAGGAAGCAAAGGGACTATGTTCCTTTTAGTGGGAGAGAACTTGGAGTGCTGAGCACAAGAGGCAGGCTGAGCTAAGAGTCATGGGAGTGGGGAGAGGAAGATGAAGAGGCAAGAAAAGTACAAAATGCACTCATGGTTAGTTGGCTTGAAGTTGTCTGGATGGCATAGTGGCATGACATGGTCACTTATGGATAGTGTACCGCTGTAGGGACTCTGGCCACAGAAGCCATCCTATAGAGTGCCTCCTATTGAATCTACCCTTTGATAAGTAGTAGTTATATACTTTTTTCTGGTGAGACCAAAGGGAAATTAAAAGGAAATAATGCACAATCATGTCATAGCAACCAGATGGACAACATTCACTGTGTCTCTGAAGACTCCTTCGAGGTCTTGCGAAGTGTTCAGTAATGAATGACCTAGGTCCTGAAGTTTTAAGGTAGGATCATTTGCTACTGAGATTTTGCCATAGGCTCCCTTGAAGGTTCATTTGAGGTAATTTAAAAGAGGGATGCATTCCTTCTTTTTATTTGTGTCCTATTTTCTGTTGTGTTTCCTTATCTAATTCCTCCCTTCTCCGCTATTGAAGTCAGGGCTGAGAATCAGCACCTTACAAAAGCATGACAACAAGGAAGCACGGAATTCCACAGCCAATTTCATATAAATATTTAGAAACCCAAGAAGCAAAAGGTGAAGAGAACACTTATCATGTCCTGTGTAGTCATAAACATCAGAAAGGCTGCAACAAAAAGTGGCCTGGCCATCAAGACAATGTACGATTCTGCCCGACAACCAAGGCTGTCCCTTGGAAAGTTTGGTTCTACGTCAAACATTTGTTTTCCCTTAGTATCCTGTCGTCCCATTACTGGAGCACAGTACATGTTTCTTTTTTTAAAACATCCTATCTCAAGTGTGTGCCTGTGTGAAGAAAAAAAATCTGTAGTTCCTTCCAAATTCACTATATGCTGTTTGACCTTGAGCTCTCCTTTCATCTTCTCTACCTTGGTCCTATGTGCAGGGACCTGGCTGTGGCTGTCATCCCCTTGGCGCTTAGGGTGTCCTTCTCCAGCCTTCACCACTGCAGTTGGGTTCTACTGAGGCCCAGTGACCAGACTACTGAGACCCAGCAGGCACTGGAATCTTGCCCTTGCAGATGGGATTCCATTCCACACCTCCTCCTGAGCACTACTGTGTTTATCTCATAGCTCAAGTCTATTGTTGTTTGTGAGCAGATTATACATGTGTACACAAGATACAAACGATGATAAGGCAAACATGGGTCTTGTAATTCTGTGAGTATACTGGGATCTTGTATTTACACAATCTATTCTGTAGTATATTTCCAAATTTCTAACCCAATTTAAAGTGTCTCAGTGATCATCATTTGTTAACTGAAGTTATTCCCCAATTATAGTCTGCTTACCTTCAGGGGGTACAATAAAATAAAGTGCCTACATTTTTGTAAAATTAGGGTTTTTAATTCCCTTGTACCACCTTCAATTAGCCCATTTCTGTCTTTATTCATTATAGACTTTTAAACTCTGATACATGTAGATCCTGAATGGGAGATTTTGAAAAAGTACTTAGGACTCTCTGCTCCAAGCTGTTACAGTGGTAAATTTTATGTGCCCACTAAGCCTGCTCCCAATATTCTATTAAAATGCTTGTTAAAAATACATAAAAAGATAGAAACTGATGATAGTATTATCAGCTAAGTGTGCCATGTTTGGGGACTCTACATTGAATGGTTGGTATAAAAGGACTGAAAAGTGTGTTGTAGGAATACACATCACAAACCAAGTCCCATTCTGTGACTAGAAGCTGCTCATTGCCTTAGAGGGCAGTGTTCACTTCCACTTTCTGGGATTAACCAGCACCATGTCCAGTGAGATAGGGAGGGGCCTCTTGCTTCACCAGTCTTCTGAACCCAGCATTCTACCCACTTCATCAGGTTTTTCTTAGCATGTGTTCAGTCTCTGTAACTCAAATCTTACAATACACCATAAAGTGAGAGCTTTTATCTGTCTCAGGAAAAATAGCTCAGATAGGAGAAAAGACAGAAGGAGATTTATGCACAGTATGTGTGGTTTCAAACTGTGACTGATCTCCATGTCATATCGAAAAAGCAAGTACCAGTCCTTAAGGGTGCATAAAGAATATGAGTACTATAAGAAAATCAGGGAAGAAGGAAGTAAAGGTAAAAGGAAGAACGGGAGAGGTGGGAATATACATATATATGTATATTACAGTATGAGAAGACATAGATATCTGGATGTAGATCTATGCTTAAACATATACTAAGTGTAAAATAAAGAGATACTTTCTCTAATGACTTGGAGGAGGAGATTACCCTTAAAGATGATTTTCTGAAAATTTTAAAATCTTATAATACATTTTTCTCTTGTTTTCCTCAAAAGAAAAATACAGAGACTATGGCTCCCATAAAACAAGAGCAGATTGTTTTAACACAAAATAAAAAGATTGTCTCTGGACCAGGTGCCCCAGAGAGAAGATGAGGACCTCAACTTGCATCATCACAGGACAAGTATTTCAGAATACAGTAGTGTAGAGGCACAGGCAAATTTATCAGATGAAGTTAGAAAGTAAGAGAAAACAGGGAAGGACTTCAGTTTGAGGAGCTGAAGGGAACACAGCTGTCATGGAGAGGTTCGCACTGACCTGTTCATGAAAGAATGAGACCAGCCTTATGAGTGAGCTGACGTTGGCCAGGTCTGCCTTGTCACTGTTTCAGTTGTGGTGTGCAAGATGGCCTTGGGAGAAGTCCTTATTGCTTGAGGGTGCAATTTGGTTTCCATGAGATGATTATTTCCACTTGGGGCATCTCAAGGTTCTGTAGCTCTGCTGGAATCCAAGGCGACCATAAGTTAGGGTAGTTGCTAGAGATTTCTGGGGCCTATGGGACTTGAATGTCTCTGCAGTTCTCTAATCCTGGTGTCTTCAGTTTGAAGGGAATTATAAAGGTTTTGTGACTTCAGGACTAATCAACCTTGTTTTGCCAGCTTTTAAAGAGACTCTGAAAATGATTCACAGTCTATATGCTGAGCTGTGCAAGGATCTGACCCACAGTTTTAAGGTGATAAATGAAAGCTGGGCTTTGTTCTGCTCTGTTACCCAGCTCATAGATGTTGATGGTCAATATTACCATTGTGATGGTCAGCACTGGGCATCTGTCAACTGAAATGAAGAGTCACTTTTTTAAAACTAAAAACTGCTTTTAAGTCTTTCAGAAGCAAACACAGAATCTTTGCATTCAATTAATAACGAGTTTACAGCTTGGAAACTATTTCCCCTTGTCTCAATCAAGATGAAGGCAAGTATGCCAAAGGAGCTGATCAAAACAAGAAATGACTACAAAGAAATCCAAATGTATCTATCAATCCTCATGGGGGTAGGGTAGAGTCTGGGAGGAGAGCAGGTTCTCAGCATGTGCAGATGCCCTAGGTTCTGTTCTGCCTTGGAAGTCACCAAAGCACAACTCTGATACTGCTGAGATACTGAGTCAGTGCTGTAAAGACACATGCAAATTTTAAAGCACTCAGAAAACATGTAGAAGCTAGGGATATAGCACAGTGGCACAGCACCTGCCTGGCAAGTGTGAGATCATGAGTTCACTCCCCAGTACAAAAAAGAAAAGAAAAGAAAAAAACAAAAACAAAGAAACAAGACATATAGAAAGGCAAAAATCAGAGAGTAAGAAGTTATTCAACAGCAGATCAGAACATCAGCGAAATAAAAATGTTGCCTGTAAATCAACTTTACCTTCAATTCTTACTGCAAACAAAACAAAACAAAAAATACCACCATAAACCATAGAGAATTACCTATGAAGCATTAAAAAAGGAAATCTGATAATAAATTTGTAAGTCTAAAACTCTATTTATGTGTCCAGAACACAAATTTCTAAAGATACCTCTACAAATAAAGTACAACACTTATGTCAAAATTAGAAACTCAGGAATTTGGAGCTTAAAGGATTAGATGATGGTGCTAAGCATGGAACCCACTTAGAGATTAAGGGGAGGACAAGTGCTTTCAATATGAGTCCATGTTTTTTAAAATTGTTAAACAAGTTATCACTTGCACTTCTGATCTCCTGTATCAGATTCCTCAAGGGATGGAGCCCAGATATATGTGTTTTTCAAGAGTGCTCAAACCAGCATGTTATGTTTGGTACATTGTGTCAACTTGAGCAGTTTAGAAGTTTACTGGAGAGACACAGCAGGGAGCCAGGAACCTTACTCAGTAAATATCCTTTTCCTGTGCAGGAGAAGGGCAGAGAAGTGGTGTGAGAGCTATGCCCCCCCGATGAGAAATGACCTGTGTACAATATAAGGAAGGAAAAAAGGCTTGCTTTTGTCCCCTTTTGCTCTAGCTGCTTTTGCTGGCAGCTTCCTTGAAGTGTTGCCCATCAGCCATGCCACCCTGCCTTGGAGCCAGCTGATTATGGACTGAAACCTCCACAAACAGTGAGCTAAATAAATCTTTCCTTCCCTAATTTTGGGTATTAGGTGTTTTGTGGCAGCAACAAAAGAAAAGTAACCAAGACAGAGTGCCACATACAGCCAAGTGTAAAGATCATTATAATAAGTTAACAGTATCTTTTCTTAAATTTGCCTCCTTGCTCGGTGGTAAAATGTACTTTTTATATATTTACTAATATTTTTGTTTCTTTTTGTGAATGATCTGCTTGTAGTTTTGATAATGTATGCATGTTTGTCTGTGTACTTGGTTTAAAAGACTATGCCTTCACATTTATAGTTACGGATTTTAGACATGTTAGGCTCTCTGGATCCCCGTAATACTTGAATTCTTCCACATATTTTCCTGATGCCCAAGATTCATGCATTGAGCAAGACAAATGAGAAAAAATGCACTCTTTGGAACCAGCCATTACCACTATAACTAGGAGAAATGCAGTATGGACAAAGACACTCAAAAGTAACTGGGACCACAGGAGAATCAGTGCACACATGTGGCCTTTGGGGACCATTTTGTTTTGAGAAAACATCAAATCCTTGATCAGACACAGAAAAGAAAAAAAACAAACACACTAAGCTCTAGGATTCACACCATTCACCCAGTGCTGATTGAGAAAAGTCTTTAAACCCTTGATGGAGGATCCCCTGATCATTTTCTCTTTTGTTTCTTCTTTGGGTTCATGTTGAGAAGTGCTTTCTCCAAGAAAAAGACATTTTTAAATAATTTTATCTATATTTCTTCTAGTTTTCTGGATTGATTTTTCACCTTGTTAATTCATCTTGGTGATTGGTGTATTAGTATCCTTTTCATTTTTCAGATGATAACATGAAAGCTCAGAAATGATTGTAGAAAATTGGCGCAAGGTCGGGTCTTCAGAGTCTCATTTGATTAATTTCCAACTACCTCAGGATGTGAATTTGATTTTCCACCTGTTAGCCTCATGCAAATCTGCCACCCTAGAAACTGGGCTATGGCCTGGCACGGGTGAAAGGAAAAGAGTAGTCATATCCAGTGCCCCACCCCTATGCAACAGCAGCACCTGAGGAAAGCTCTGTCCCTGACCGTGATAGCCCATGGATCAAGTGAGGTAACCATTGTCCTGTCCACACTTCAGCAGCACTTTTCCACCAGGGACCTGTGGAATCTCTTAATATTTTGCTTCTAATTATTTTTCTACGTACCTTAGCTTTTCGAGAAACTATGAGGCTCATGGTACTCATTCAAAATATGAACACAATCATTTCCATATACAGTAGGTACAAAACAAATCGATCGCAGTGGCATGAATTGAACATTTTATTCTAGGACTTGTTCTACCCTATTAAATAATAATAATCATTATTACTGTTTTGAACTTTCAGCAATGTACCTCATTCAATGCTGGGAAATATTGGGAAACAGTTTCCTTGAGAGATAAATGGGCTGAGTGATAGCACAAGTTTACTTCTGCTTTTTCCAGCAGCTCTTTGGTGACTTTAAAATGTGGGTGTTCACCAGTGCCTTTGGCCTCTGATTAACTCAGTATTAAATGTGTTGATTTATCAATAAAGAGGTTTACAGAAGGACCATGGAGGGATTTGTGTACATTGTCTGAAAGTGGAATTTAAGATTCTAGTCCATAAATTGCCATTTGGTGTATTGGATTTTCATCAAGGAAAAGGAAATTGATGCAAGCATACAGCCTTAATTAACAGCAGCTCTGCAATTTTTCTTTCTTCCTTTAAGACAGAGAAAGAGAGGTAACTAAATAGGTTGTGTTTTATAGGCATCTACATTATTTTTTGATTGCTTATTCTTAAGAATATACTGTTCTTTACAGGTAAACATAGTCTACATGCTGTTTTTATTTTTCTTGTGTGAGGAAGCAAAGTACATTCTCTTGTGAGACAGCTAAATTAATTAAGTTAGTAAAATATAATCTAGCATACCACGAGCACTATGGCAGTTTCATATGCACAATCTGCAAATCATTCATTCATTCATCACACACACAGTGGATACGTAAGTAAGTAAGCCCTTTTGCGAGACATACTTGGCACATAAGAATGCAAACAGCTATTCCCAAAGAAATCTCAAGCTAAGGAGGAACCCTGATGGTGAGATGTGATATGATAAATGCTGTAAGAGAGGATGTGTAAAGAATTAAGAGAAAACAGAGGAGAGAGGGGCCAGTGTGCATGGGGAAGTCAGAGAAGGCTTCACAGTGAAGATAATGTTTCGTTAAATCTTTAAGAATAAAAGGAAATTGACAGTGTGAGTCGGGATTGCAAGGAAGAGCAAGTGATGTGTTCAGAAGTGACCTCAAAGGGCAGTGATATGTTTGGAGAATTGTCAGTCTGATTTTAGAGTATGGTGGCCTTAGATAGGGAACAGAAAAAAAGGACTGAAGAAGTGGCTTGCGACATAAGACAAAGTTAGTAAACTTTTTCTGCAAAAGAAAATAAATACCTCTGGCCTGAGAGAGCCTATGAAAACAGTTGTAGACAGTGTATGAATGAATGTATATGGCTGTGTTCCATTCTTATTCTTAAGAATATACTGTTCTTTACAGGTAAACATAGTCTAAATGCTGTTTGTATTTACAAAAAGAGTTTTTGGCCCATAGGGAACAGTTTGCCAACCCGTAGTCTAGAATGGGAAGGGTCTTTCAGGGTTAGAAGGTAAACCTACCTTGTGACATCTTTAATTAAGCATGGTACAATCCTCTTGGTTTCTAGCAGCTTTACTGTTGCTTTATTGTGGAGGCAGAATGAAAGTAGAGATGGACGTTAGCATCTGCCCACTTAGGCAGTATCTGAATGCCAAGGGAGGGAGGAGGGAGAGAGAAGATGAGTCAGATGTTTGGCATAGTTCCAAGGTAAGGTGTTCAGGGACAGGGGTAGAAAGGTGAAGGAGAGCTGAAAAATCACTTCATGTGTCTTAATACAGACACAATCGAATCTTTCTTTCTTGACAACCCAGCTATCCTTTTATTTTGTTTTGTTTTGTTTTGTTTTTCAGTCTTACTTTGAAGATGAAGCTAGAAAAGTCAACCCCAAAGGTCTGCATCTAAGGCAAGAAGTAACTGGACTAAGACGTCAGTCTCCTCCAGGGACCAAGCCCTAAGTTAGAAGATTCTCATCATTGGCCCGAGAGGAGATCTGGCCTTTTCAGAGATCTGCTGCTCAGCGCCCTTGATAAGTCCCTGCCATAAAATCTATTGTTTTTGGAAAGATCCTTGAGAATCTTGGAATCTAAAGATAGGGAATAAGAACATGATATTTTTTTCTCTAGTTTTGTTTTACATTCTTTGTTTAGATTTTAAATGTTCCAAATGATTGTATTTTGACTATCAGATGTCCAGAGTGTGCTGGAACTTAAAAATAAATCACCATTGTGACTCAGAATTGAAATTACCATGTCTTAAATTTCTTAGTAATCTGTCTGTCCCTGGGTACCTGGCCCTGTCACCATCTGTTTAAGCGCTGTGATTTACTCTTCATCCTCCTCTGCTCTCCCACCCCCACTCTTGCTGTGAGAGACAGGAGTTAGCTCTTGTAGATGGCATAGTTTTGTTCACCATTAATGCTTGGACTTAGACTCACAGACACAGATCAGGGCAGAGCATTTCCAAAGCATTGGAAAGAGACATTTAAGAACAGAGATACTTAACTTGTTGTGGTCAAGGTTTTCAAACATGACTGACCATCTGAAGACATTTCTTGTAGCTATGTCATGGTTTTTCGCTGGTCTCTGCATTGGTCTTCTCTCTGTATAGGTTCCATGGTGCGTGGACAGGGCGTCTCACTTCACAGTATTGTTGAGAACCCAAGATTTGGGAGGTATCATCAACCAAGCTTTACAGAGGTTGAAGACATTGTGCTTGATTGACTTGTGTGCTCTTCCTGAAAATGTAGGGGTCACCTCGCGGCTCCAGAATACATTGTCATTGCTGAATCCTAGATGAATATAGGTCTAATTTCTACCCAGAGATTTGCCTGGTGAAAGCTGTCTTCACATCAATAAAGAAAATGCAGCTCATATGTTTATATATGAAAACTATTTTCCTGATTGGGCCTAGAAGTGACCCAAGTGTTTTTTTCCCAGGGACTTAATTAAAATGGAAAGAAAATTCAGAATTAAAGAAACTGCAAACACATAGTAGATTGATTGTTTTTCAGTGGTTTCATTTCACTAAAAGTTTATATGTTAGGAAGACTTTTAGAACCACGTACTAAAAATATTTTTATAAGGAGCCATATGTAATGAAAGACAGTGTTAACAGGGATGAGAAATAAGTTCTTGGTTTGATCACTACAAAGAAACTCTGTTATGGCCAAGTAAATAATTTCTTATTTATAAAATAGTGAGGTTGAACTAAATGGTTAATATCCCAATCAACTCTGAAAGTATTATATTTGTTGTGTTTGTAATTGCAATAACATTTATAGTCAGATAACTGCACAAACTAAATGTGTAGCTAAAGTCTTCTAAAATTAATCCTGATTGAGGAATTCAATGCTAAGTTGCAAAGTTATTGTCAAATATTTCTGCCTTATGCTACAGTCATTCCTAAATGATAGTGCTCAGTGCAGAAGTTAAGATGGGTTGGCTACTGTTGTTAGATGCTATGAAGGATTACATCATTGCTTCCTTTTCTGTTCCTAACATGGAAAAGCCATGTACCATTCAGATAAGTAAAGTATCAGAGCAAAATTCAGTGTTCCTCATGGGGTGGCCTAGGACCACCTGCATATTAATCACCTATTTTTTTTTCTGTGACTGTTTCTGGATCCCATCTTAAGTGGACAGCATACAAACCTTTGAGACAGGAGCTCAGAATTTGCATTTTAAACAGAATCTCCAGATGAGTTTTGTGCAAACTGTAGTTTGAGAACCAGTAGCTCTGTTGTGAAGGGCTGGAGCTCTGTGATTGGGGGCTTTGCCATCAACTGTACTCATCATAAAATTGCTGATTAATGAAACTTAGATCATAGGGTTGGGAGGTACCAGGTGCCTGGGAAAAAGAAAATGTTCAGTATGTGACAGTTATTTAACCCACTATGTGACAGTTGTTAACCCAATTCTCCACTCTACAAATGGAGGAAAAACTTTATTTTGTGTCACATATCTTTACCAGTCAAAATGATCATTTGCATGAATCTTTTATGTCTCTTCCTTCATGGATCTGTGGTTAGAATGTGGGGAATTCTGAATTAGGCGAATGAATGGTTTCCTTTTTCTTTCTCTCTACTTCCTCATCTGAAAATAAGAGGGATGGGTTGGACCATCTCTTGGGTCTGTTCAAATTCTAGAGTTGAAAGATAGCATATAACCCAATACTATTGAATCCCAGTGTTTAAGAAGGGAAGGGATTTAAAGGTAAGATTCTCTGACATTATGTGACTGACATAAGATCCCTGTGAAGGCTGGTGACACAGAAAGTAAGAACAACTTGGAAATATGGAAAAACCCAGTTCCTTACATCAGCCGCCTCCTCTCTCCTGTATACTCCGGTGCTTTAGGACTGGCTGACTAGTGATGGGTGTATTCGCTCTTAGGCAGTGGGGACCAGTGGGGACCAGGAACATTCTCTGTCTGAGTTGTAACTTAGCTGGGGAACCTGACAGGAAGTGTACGTAATGTCTTGGGTGGGTCTAGCTTGAGAAGGATTGAGATGTGGTTTCTTGTGTAAGTGGTTTAGTGAGGAATTGCTCTCTGTTCAAACTCACAAGGAAGCAGGTCCATCAGGAGAGGGCAGGGGAGGCAGCCAGACAAACAGGGCCATCATAACTTTGGTCCCTCACTCACTGGCTGTGGCCAGACAGCCACATCTTATTCTTGGTTTAGAGCTCATCAAAAAATATATTTCTCCTAGGTTTTTGGTACTTAAAAAACAATCACATTTTCCTTGCATTATTAATTTTCTAAGAATTTTATTGTGTAGTTATTCTAGATTTTATAAGTGCCTTTTCTGTATCTATTCAGGTAGTTATGTTCTTTCCTTTGCTAATGGAGATTAATAATTGCTATTCTGTTAAGCCACCTTTGCATTTCAAAGGTAATTCCTTATGTATAGTATAGCTCTCTCTATATACAGGAATACATATACAAATATATATGTATATGTACATATATATAATTATATTCAGGATTCATATATTTTGTTTCATTTTATTTGATATACATGTAAGTATTTTTATAAATTAATTTAACCTATGTGCTCTGGGGGTTGTATTCAGGTCATAAAATGAGTTCCAAACTTTCTCCTTTTTTTCTATTATTTAGAACAGTTTTTATTTTTTATGATGTTGGGGAATTATCCATGTGTTCCTTTCCTGAGGCTACTATAACCAATTCCTACAAGCTCCTTGGTCTAAAACAATGGAAGTTTACAGTGCTGCAGGCCAAACAGGCCACATGAAGGTGTCAGCAGGGCCTAGCCCTCCAGAGGCCCTGGGGGTCCTGCTTCCTGGGGCTTACTTCAGCCTCTGTGTCCCTGGTGACATCCCCTCCTCCTCTTTGTGCTTCTGTTCTGTAGATGTCCTGGCATGGAGGGCTGCCTGCCTGCCTTCCCTCCTTCCCTCCCTCCTCCCCTCCCTCTTTCCTTCTTTCCCCTCTTTTGTTCCTTTCTTTTCTCCCTTATGCTCTCCTCCCTCTCCCTCCCCCTCCCCATCTCTCTGTCTCTTTCTCTTTTCTCTTGCTCTCTTTCTTATACCAGGGATTGAACAAGTCTTTTGCACTAAGCTACATGCCCAGCACTTTAAAATTTTTAAAAATTTTGAGTGAGGGTCTCACTAAATTGGTAAATGGCTTAGCTGGGCCCTGACTTGCAGTCCTCCTGTATCAGCCTCCTAGAGTGCTGGGAGGTATGTGTCACCACATCCAGTTCGATTGTATTCATTTTGAAAGAACAAAATGTCACCTTCTGAGATCACCCCCAGGCATCAGCACTAAGATTTAACCTTCTAGTCCTCATAATTTCTCTACCCCAAATCCTTGACTTTTGTCACTTCATAATCACCATTTTGCATCTCATTCATTGTCTGTCCCCAAGTAGAAGATAATTTCTTCAAGAGCAGACTTTTACCTGTTTAGATTACTACTGAATCCTCAGTGTCTGAGTCAATCAAGAGAGGTTTGTTGAGTGAATAAAGTAACCAAAATTTGTTTGAAATGTGTTGGTCTCTGGCTTTCTTTTGTTCTCTGTTTCATTAATTTCGGCTGTTTATTATTTGCCCTTCTTTTCTCTGCATTTCAGTCTTTTTCTTATTCCATTACAACTTCTTGAGTTGAATGCTTGAGTCATTTAAAAAATTTTTTCTAATATAAGCATTGAGGATAAGCCATTGTAGGATGCATTGTCCAGAAGTTGTATGTTCTCCTAAAGTTTTTTTTTTTTTTTTGGATGGCTTTCACTGCTTTTCAGTTGTAGATGTTTTGTTGTTTCTTTTGCCTGTGAATAATGTAGCAAGCCGTAGGTTATTTTGAAAGTTCTTAAAGGGAAACAGCTATTCTTTTGTTACTGATTTACAATTTTATTGCACTTTGGTGAAAACATATTCTCCATTTAACATAATTTGTTAAGATTTGTTAAGATTTACCTTGTGGTCTAGTAACATGTAACTTTTTATAAATAAGCTGTGTGCTTCTGATACTATGGAAATGGACTCATTTCACTTCTCTCTTCTTGAATGGTGAGGGATCATTCTCCTTATAATATTTGTATTTCAAATTTTAAGGCTATTTTGTCTTTTCTTATACACTTGTTTCCTTAATAATAGGTCACTGAATTGCAGTTTATCAAAATCTATTCACTCTAGTGAAAAAATTTTGCAACATACATGAAATTTAAATTGTAATGGACTATTATTGGTCATCAGGGTACTAAGGTCAGTGATATTAAATATTGCTTCAAATGTCAAACTTATATATCAGAAAAAGTACCTCAATATTGTTTCAAAATATATTCCAAAATACTCGAATGTTCTCCTTTATTGTGATGATTGAAGAAACTTTATAAACATTATTTTCTCTTGGTGATAAAAACCAAGGAAGTAAAAACGAAAAAGTTTATTGTCTCTCTATATACATAGTGCTGTAAATCTTAAATGCTCTTTCATGTGTTTTAAAATGTTATCCTTAAAAAAATAAAATGTTATTTTTGTTTTTCTAGGAGAAAGGTATTTTCATGGTGAAATGAGAATTTTTAATCTAAAAGGATGTTATCTTCAATTTCAAAAATATTTTTAATGAATCTAGTCAATCAAAATTAAATATCAAAACCATTAAACACCAGTCCTGTCACAGTACCTAGTATCCCAAAATGTGTACATTTGAAATATATATATATAAAATAAATGATAATATATAAGATAAAAAAGGCAAGCCTTAGCTGACACACACAATAATAAGTTCCAATCTTCTATTACACATTGAGGTGACTATGGTTAACAATAATGTATATTTCATATCCCAGCACTCGGGAGGCTGAGGCAGGAGGATCGCTGCAAGTTTAAGGTCAGCTGGGCTACCAAAAGAGTTCACAGTCAAACTGCATAGTGAAACCTTGTTTCAAAAAGACTTCCCCCCACCAAAAAAAAACCCTAACAGTGTCTATTTAGAACTGGCTTAAAGGAACACTGAATTTCTTCAACAAAAAGAAATGGTGAATGTCTAATGTGATGAATACAATAATCACCCTGATTTGATCATTACACAAAACATGATGCATCAAAATGTCACATTATATCCCATAAATGTGTATAATTATATGTCAATCAAAAATAAAACTAAGTACAGTTTATTAAAGCCACAACTAAATTTAAATATGCTGTACAAGAAGCATATAAATCAGTTTTTTGTAACTTGAGCCACCATGGCCTTCAGGTAATACTAAAGAGTGAGCTCTTAGTCCACTCCCTATTGGCCTACTCTCTTTCCCCATAAAAGACCTCACTGGAAAATCATCAGCCTTGAAATCTAGAGATCAAAAGCAGCAGCCTGATCCGCCTGTCCTTCCCTTGCCTCCCTCACAGAACAGCCCAGAGCGGAATGGTGACAGCAGGTGAGGCAAGGATGGGCTTTTTAGGCCGGCATTTTTCATCTCTAATTTATAAAGCTGATTATTTTCCAGGAAACACAGTAGGTATTTCAAGTGCACCAGGACTGTCTTGCTCTAGCTATCGTCTAACACTCAGCAAATCATTTTTGAAACATTATGCTTAGGGTTCAAACTTGGGACGTTGTCTTCCCAAGCAGCCAAGAGACAGAACCTTCCTGCCCTCTGCCCTCCAGCCTCCAGCTCCTGGTGGGCAAGGGGTGGGGAGCGGGAGCCTGTGGTAGCTCTGGCCCACCACTGGAGGGACATCCTTTCTTCCTGGCCTGTCATGGCACCCTCCCCTCTGCCGTTTTCTCCCATAGCCAGGGGTTATTAGGAACCCATGGGAACACACTAGCTCAGGACAGCACTGGAGACCAGGAACAGGGTTGCCTTGCCTCCCAGGTGCAGCCTGGGTTCTCAGTGTCCTATCAGAGCCAAAGAAGCCTGGTCCCCAAACACACTGCTGCACAGTACTTGGACCAAATGCTTTGGATCCCTCTAGTGACTCTTGGAACTGTAATTCCCTCCCTGTAAGTTTACCTCTACTGGCTTTTGTGGTTAGGCCCTGATTGCCAGGTTTCTGAGAATCAGATTTCAACAAAGCAGCCTGTTGTACTTGATTCTTGTACCTCTCCAAATGGGATCAGCCCGTCCAAGCTTCAGTCAAAGCCCTGGAATACTTCTATCATCTCCCAACTTTTGGAAACAAAATATTTACTCCTTCAAACCAGCTCAAATTTGGGGACAGATCAGGAAAGCAGTATTTTTCATTTCTGCATCTTCCTAGGACCAGTGCCTGACACAAAATATCTATTGACAAGGCATTAGATGTGAGTAGCAGAAAACCAGACTGAGGTTAGTGGCCTTGCCACGGGTTTGCCTTTCTCAGAGAAGCAGTGCAGGGGTAGACATCTGTCTGTGTTGGTTCAGCTGCTCCACCACACCACTAGGGACCAGGCTTTTGCTCTTCCACTCCCCACAGCATGTTGAATTTTTGTCCTCATCCTCACTGATCACATCAGTGAATGGCCATCCTGAGGTCCTGGCATTGCGGGGCAGCATGCCGGCCCAAGTCCACCCTTGTCACCTGCTTCCACTGGAAGAAGCTCTAGCCTGTCTCCCTGCTTGCTCTGTGCCATCTCCCCCAATCCATTCTCCATGTAAGAGCCAAGACAATCTTTTAAAAAATGAAATCAGACACTATTTTTCTGTTATTTACAACACTCTAATGTCTTCCTAGTAGATTTAGAAGAAAATCTGGACATTCGTCTATGGATTTCACATTCTAGAGACCTACCGATTCTCCTTATCATTCATCATCTGTCATCCATTCTCTTTCATTATTTTCATGTACATTGCTCTCTTGCTCCCCTGAAGCACCCCACTTGCAATCACCCTGGGCCTGTTGCACCTGCTGCTGCCTCTGCATAGAGCTGTCCCTGGCCCTGTGAAACAATGAGGAGCCTCCTCCCTCTGCTAGTGTCTACCCTAGTGTCCAATTCCTCAGCTCCATGGCTGCTCATGATTCTCACCTCTTGCTTAATGTTTGGATCATCTGGGAACTGCTGTTTACATACCAGTCCTTATTTCAGAGATCTGAATTTGACTGGCTGTAGTGGTCCCTAAGCATTGATAGAATTTGCCACGTCCCCCCCACCCCACCATCTCCAGGGTTACATGGTGCACTCAGAACTGAAAGCTCTGGGGCTGTGTGGTTCCAGGTAAGGCAGCATGAACAATGATTTTGCGTAATCCCATAATACTGCCTTGTTTTTGTGTTTAGTAACCTGATGAGGGGGAATTAGGATGATCTCATTCCTGGGATATATTCCCTGCAGAAGGTAGTGGGTATTTGTGTTACATCAAACCTTACAGGAAAGAATGATTTTCTTACTAGAAGAGAATGATCTAATTGAGAGGAATTGTGTTGGTTCTGTGTGTGTCCCTATAGTGAGCCTGGGGTCTCTGGCCTTCTGCACCCCTCTTCCAACTGCTAGGAGTTGTCAGTCAGGCTGGGGAGATGGACTGCAGAGCAGGGATCTCTGAGGCTTTCTGTGAGTGCAGAGCCTGCCCGAGGAGTCTGGGAGATGAGAAAGCATGGGTCAGAGGCTGACAGATGGTCTTTCTGCTATGCAGACTGCAGGCAGATGGCTTTGACAGTTTGGACAAGGCTGCAACTTTGGGCTTCTGAGGCGGAGCTCTGAAAGATGCTTTGAGAAGTGGCAGGTGACACACCTCTTTCTCTCTCTGGTGCTGAGCAGATCCAGCCTGTAGATGCATGGGAGGTGGGAGGAGGAGGAGGAGGAGCAGGAGGATAAGAAAGCAAGAGATGCTTGCTCTGTGAAGGAAGGCCTTTCCCTCACCTTCTCCTTGCCCACTGCAGAGGCTAGGCAGCAACAATCCTGGGGACTGGAAGGCAGGCAGGTGGTGGCTTTAGGTGGGATATCATCCTACACATCTGCCCATGTTCCTCCTCTGCTGCTCACAGGCATAGCTTCCCAAGTTCACCAGCATCTCTTATTCCTGTTTCTTCTTAACAATTGAACCTAACTCCAAGTGTAGCTTTGTAGGGGCAATGTTTGTAAAAGCCCCAGCATGGGCCTGGCCAGTGATAAATGCTCCTAACATGTTAGCAACCACATGTGTAGTTGGACACTAAGTAGGTGGAAGCCCAAACCACGGCTTTGCTGTTAAAACATTTACCATTTTCACTTCAGCCACAGAACACCAGTCTCAGTCTTTTCCTACCATATACTCTGGTTTTATTTTCTGCCAGACTCAGTTTCTAATGAGAGCCAGGAGGTCAGTGAGGTATAGTGAGGATAGAGAGGGAGGAAAAGAAGGAGGAGAAGAAAGAGGAAAGGAAGGAGGAGGTGGTGGAGGAGGAAGCCTTGGTGGTAGAAGAGAAGGCAAAGGCAGAGAGGAGCAGGTGAGGAGGAGGGAGAAGCAAAGGAGGAAGAGGAGGTGGAGGTGGAGGCAGAGGAAGACCATCTCCTTGGTACCTCCTTGTAGCAGGAGGGT
The DNA here is from genome assembly GCA_004027455.1 of Hydrochoerus hydrochaeris. Lineage (NCBI taxonomy): Eukaryota > Metazoa > Chordata > Mammalia > Rodentia > Hydrochaeridae > Hydrochoerus > Hydrochoerus hydrochaeris. The sequence goes on from PVLA01002856.1 coordinate 133,468, forward strand.
GAGATCTGCCACTCGGCCCTCTGCAGCAACTGCTTACCTGGTTGGCTTCCCATTATTTCCTCCCGGGGTCCCTTCTTCTAAGGCTTTTCTGCCTCTCCCACTGTGGTCTGCAGGCACCTGCAGTCAGCACCATTGTCCTCTTGTCCCCATGCAGCTCTTGGCACATGCCTACTGTAGACATTTAATTAACATAAAACACTCTGTAACACTATTAAGACAGGAGCTAGATTGGGGAGTTGGCAACTCCCCAATCCTGTGCAGCCAAATTCCCGGACACAGGTATGTCCTTCAGCTTACTCACGGTGACCAGAGACATGGAAGTCTGTCCTGGCCCACATCCCTCACCTCTGAAGTTTTCCCCATCAGTGCCCTCTGAGATCTGCATTCCGACCCAGTGCCTCATGCATCAGAGTCCCCTTCGTGCTCCTTTCTTGGGTCCACTTGTCTTTTCTTTCCACCCACATCCCAGATTTTCAGCTTTCCCCTTCCTGTGACCAGAACCTGACATCCCCTTTGGGAACTTCATACCCTATGTAACTTGCATGTCACACCTGTTCTTCAGTCTATGGGCTCATCTCTATTTTAGGTCATGCCACATGGAAAACAGGAGTGTATGTGTTCACAGACACATGTGTGAGTGAATCGAGCCCTGTCTCTCTTGCGTGTCCAGCTGCTAAGAACGCAGACTGTATGACTCACAGGACAGACCTAGTGGTTGGTGAGCAGTCCTTAATGCAACACAGGGACATCTGCACAGTGCTCTGGAAGGAGGAACAAGGACTGTCCTGCCAGGGAAGAGGGATATGGAGCATCACAAGGTGGTGAAAAACTCGGAAAGCAGTGATTCTACTGAATATCCCTGCCCATCACACCCAGCGCTTTCTTGCTTCAGCTGCAAGTTCTGGGCTTTGCAAACACAGGGGGCTTAATGACTACAGCCGTCAGGCGCTGCTTCCAGGGGCTGCGCCTTCTCTCACCTGCCCTATGTCAGAGACGTCAATTGGAGGTACTTTTTAAATTGTCCCTGCTTAAGACACAAATGTTCTATAAAGGGGAAGTACATTAACCCCAAAAGATGCAATCTCTTTAGGTTAATTTTTGAGGTATGATTCATATATGTAGTGAATATTTAAATTAAAAATCTTATTATAGTCAAAGACACATTGCCGTGAATCCTCCTCAAAATACTCCTCTCTTTGAACACATCCCAACTTTCTTGGCACTTTCCAAAGCAGTTCTGAAAGTCTTCTTTCATGAGTGTCTCTACAAGGGAATGCAGCCCGTTGGCTCATAAAACCATTGCTGTGTGCTCTCATCCACATTATCCACAGGGACTGTGTGACTTCTGAATCTTCTCCAAAGTCAAAATGACAATGTAAATGTTCTAAGCAATTCAGAACCGTAAGGCAGCCACAGTGGCCCAAGTAAAGCCAATCAGAGAAGAAGACTTCATGAGCTGCTTCAGAAAGTGGCAAGAACTATTAGATAAGCAAGAGGGAATATGTTGAGGGGAATAAATGGTAATGTGTTCCTTAACTCTAATACATATTTTAGAATTTAAGCATTTCTGATCACAGTCAAATCTTATATTTCTTCTTCTGTTTCTCTTTGGTGGTTTTTATTCCTAAAGAAACCAATAAAAGCCAGATGGAAGACAGAGATGTATACAAAGAGTTGTTCTGGGTTAAGTTTGTTTGTGGATAAATTTCCTTTTTTCTTCAGTTCAGCTGAGAAAATTATATAATTTTCTAGAAGTTACTTGATTAGAAAACCAATGCCTGTGATGGGAGTGGGAGTGGTGGGTAAGGAAGGAAACACAGCAGATGGAAGCAGAAAATTTGGACCAGAAATAGCCTAGCCTGTGACCTGACAGAGGAGCGACATGGCTCTGAGCCCTGGGAGACCACCTGGGTTGAGGTCCTTGTCTCCCCTCTTACTGTTTTCCACCTGTCTCAGTGCTTTGAGTCCTTTTCTCCAGTGCCTGTATTCCAGGTTTGTTTTGCAGATCTAATCCTATATTGTTATATGAATGCCCACAAGTTGGTTAGATATTTCTTATGTCACATGGATTTTGTTCAAAGTATGGGCTGTGGACCATCCTCCAGGGAAGTTTGTGAGAATGAAGATTTTGAGGCCCTGCCCCCAGAACTAATGAATCCAAATCTATATTTTAACAGGATCTCGAGTGATTCCTTTGCACATTAAAATTTGAAAAACCCTGGTCTAGACCACTTGTTCTCTAGTGTGTCTGCATATTAGTATCACTTAGGGAGTGTTAAAGAATACTAAAGGTTGAAGCTCTCCCAGAGATTCCCATGTAACTGGTGTGGGGATATTTTAACAATGTCCCTTGGTGAGTTTTATGTGAAACAGATCTTGAGCAGCATGGTTCTCCACTAAGCTGGCTTTGCAAAGTGGCCATTATGCCTGGATATTTCCCATCCATCTGGTTGTAAAATTCAAAAGTCTCACTCACTTTGGTAATACGATTGATGTCAAGTTGGTGCAAAGACTGGTCCATTGCTCTCTCCCTCAGTTTGTTTTTTAACTTGTCACAAACACCTAACAAAAGGCTCCTAGGACCAGTGATAGCTAAGTCACACCAGTGTAGACTACTGCCTTAGTTACTTTCTCATTGCTAGGACAAATTACCTGACACCTACAAGTTAAAGGAGAAAAGGTTTTTTGTTTAATTCATAGTTTGTAGAGGGTTCAGCTCATAGTTAGCTGGTTCCAAGGCAGGGTAGCATGGTACAGAGACATGGAGGAAGAGAAATAGTCCATGGCAGGATAGGCAGGAGGCAGCAAGCAGTGAACCTTTCTGTCTTTCTCTCTCTCTTTCTCTTTTCCTCCAGCCAATAGAAAGTGTAAACCTTCCTTTTATCCACACCCACAACCATGTTAAACCAATCAGTTGGCTAATCCATTATCACATATCCATGATCCAGCCACTTCCAGAAACCTACCTATGAATGCATGAGGCTTTGAGGAGACATCTAGATATAAACTGTAACAACCATGCTCCGTTCCAGTCAGAAAATAGCCTTACCTCCATCTCACATCCTCTGACCTCTCTTCCTCAGGTCACAGGTTTGAGCAAACACTATTTTATTAAACACACACAGCACTTACTTTGTGCTGGGCACCATTCTAAGTCTTTAACTTGTGCATGACTGGGCTGTAATTTGTAAGTCTCACTGCTGGGTAACTCTGTACCACCAGCATGTATGACTGTTTCATCACATGACACATATGACTGTCTCATTATGTATGACTGTCTCATCACACAGCATGGGACAGTCCGATCGTGGACTGTAAGCCACCCGATGGAACACTCTTGCATATACCACTGGTGGCTCAAGCCAGGGAGAATATGTTAAAAAGGTTCACTAATATCACAAAGTAGAGTTTTCATTACTCCTTCCCCTTTTATAAGAGCAGAAGCAGATGCACTAACCATCTAAATAAAAGTTGCATTGTTGGTAAGTGGCAGCGGCACAACTGTTACCAGGTCATCTAGCTCCTAACTGGTTTTAAGCTGCCTTACCTGCAGGAGCTTCTGGGAGGAAGGACTAACTGCTCTCAGGACAGCACTTCCTCAGCCACTGTCTTCCCCTGAGCCCCCAGCTGTATCTCCATCCGGCCCCACCCTCTCTATCCCTTACCCTCTTCCCACTGCATCTGCCCAGGTCCTCACGTCCATCCTGTACCCCATCCTGCATCCTGATCATGTCAATCACCCCCTCCCATGCATCCTTCCCATTACAGGATGATCTTTCTGAAATGCAAAGCCAAGTCAAGTGGCTCTACATCCACTGGCCTGTGGTGACGCTTGCGTCCCTGAGGCCTCTCACCAGTGCCTGTGTGTGGGGCTCTACCCTGCAGCCTTCTTCTTGCCTCTTCCCATCCTCTCACTCCAGCCGTACAGAGACACTCAGGTGGTCACTGCCTCAGCCGCTCCTCCCTCAGGACCTTTGTATAGGCTGCTCCCTAGGGACAGACTTCTGTCTAAAGCCAGCTCATTTGTCAACCTTAGCTCACATGTGGCCCCCTCAGGAAAACTTCTCTGAATACAGCCTGTACTCCTGCGGTTTTCACCCCTCATTATGTGTCTCTCCTAGCATCTGAGCATGCTGTCTTGGGTTTCTGACTCCTGGGCAGCATCATCCCTCTGGAGTATGAACCCCTTGCAGCGGTGACTGTGCCTTAATCAACTTCATATCCCACAGACTGCAGTTTAGATCCACAGTCGGAGCTGGCATGGAATTAATTTGGAATGAATGTATGTGTCTATGGAGAAATGTGCCACCCTTCGATGACTCAGGCCATGTCCCCGATCATTCCCTTTCCTTCTTCTCTCTGACCCCAGTGTGCTCTGTCTCTCTGTCTCTGACCAGAAGCCTATGCTCTTCCTCTGGATTTGTCAGCTTGGAGACTCAGCCCCTTCTTTGGTTGGGCAACCAGCACAGAGCTGTGGTCTAGCTTCTTCTTAATGCTTCCTTGCTCTGCATGCCCTGGAGAGAATATTAAATGTGTACACAAAATACATGCTAAAATATTCATGAATACATTGAGAATTTTTTGCTTAAGCCCCCTTTGTCTGAAAATAGAATCGAGGAGACAGACTGACAAACATGGGATATAAAAGCATGGAGAAAATTATACAATAAGAAATTAGTTGCACCTGATCACCTTGCAGAAGGTTGTCTAAGAACCAGTCCTAAAACATACTCCTGGGACATTAGAGGAGGGCCATCCATTTCATTTTGGAGGAATACCATTTTTTATAAATGCCTAATTCATGACACCTCATTGGTGGCCTGTCACAGTCTTGTTCTGCTTTTCTCCTCACCTTGTTAGCATCTGTCCCATGATTCTTGAGATTGCTGTGCGTGCGTGGACCTTGGTAAGCCCTCAGACCAGGCCTCTAGGAAGTGAGCCTGGTCTGGTGCTGTCAGGTAGCCCAGGATAAGAAAAGGCAGTCTTGCTTGGCTAGGGTGGGGCTTCTGTCCTTATAGACCTCCCACCTATACTCTCCTTCCTGCTGCTCCCCATGGAAGTCCCACTTGTTTCACCAAGCCTGTTTAGCAAGCCTTGTGCACTGGTATCTCAGGATTCTAACTTCCTACCATGTTGGTCAGTTTTACCACTCCATCCCTCTTCCCTCGTTCCTTTTCCTTCTCTCCTTTGATCCATTCTTACTTCCTCCCCTCCCTCCTTCTATCCCCTCTTCCTTCCCTACTTTTCTCCTTCCTTTCCTTACATTCTCCTCCCTCTTTCTTTCCCTTATATTCTCCTTCCTTCCTGCCTGCCTTCTTTCCTTCCTTCCCTCCCTCCTTTTTTTCCCCTCTATCCATACATCTCATTCTCCTCTTTTCCTTTCCTTAGAAAAAAGGTTAGTTTGGTCCAGCTTCAGAGGCCTGGGGCAGTTTCTGTATTGTGGTGTGACATGGCCCTTGCAATGGGAGTCAAACAGCAGACCCCTGGGAGGAGGCTCAGTAGCCTTCATATGAGCCTATGTTCAGCTAGCACTTATCCTTAGCACTTGCTCAGTTTTCACTTAAAATTGCCATCTTTCTCTGTGGCTGGTCACAGTCTGTGGGGATGAGGCTTGGAGCCAGCAGAATCCTCTCCCCTGAAGTCAGGGCTAGGTGTGGGTACAGCTCCACCATACCCAGCCTGGCTGTATTCTTAGCAGGGAAAGCCAGTGGGTGGTGAGGGGCCAGGAACAGGATGCGGGTGGGTTCAGAGGAAGAATCTAAGTGTTATGATCCTGAGCAGATAGAGGCAAGGTCCTAGGCAAATTCTGAGGTTCAGCAGAAGCCCTTTGAGCAGGCTAATGTCCAGCACAGTGGGTTTTTCAGTGCCTCCATATTTGTAGTAGTGTGATCTTGGGCAACAATAGCTCCAACTTAAAGGGAGACAGAGTTTGGATGAGGACCTTTAAGTGATGGTTTGTCAGAGTTTGCATTTTAGGCCCACCACCCTAACTTCCTAATCCATTGCTTTAAAAATATTGATTTCAGCCAGTTAAGTAATGTCTCCAAGATCTGGTACACTATCAGTTACATCAAATCAGTATTGAGTAATAAGTCAACTTAGTATGAACAGAAAAACAAAACCAAAGAATCACAGTGCCTTGTGTGTACTGTTAGATGATCTATGTGAACAATGTATGTTAGATTCTTTTTCTTTATGTCCAAAATGTCAAGGACAGGACCTTCGTCCCAATGGCAGATAACATGTTTTTTCCACAATATCTGCGCAGACGTCACAACTGTCAGTAGGCAACCCAGATAGAGCTGCTAACCCATGCAATTAGGCCAAGAGAGAGACTGCATTTGCCTCCAAAGTCTGCCATTTAAATGCATGTGTGGCTCCCAAGCTTCTTTATGGACTTATCTCTAAGCCTTCCAAGGATTGTTGGCACCATGGAATGGAGGATCTCCTTCAAATGTCCAGAGGCTGAGAAAAGTACCTGCACTCTGCAGCCCGGTGGCAAAGACAGAGCTCACTGAGTGGTGTACACTGCGGCGTCACACCTCACTGCAGTATGGGGTGGAGAGAGCTTTCCAAGTGCTTCCTGGAGAAGGCAGTAGCTGAGCTGAGTCTTGCGGGACAAATGAGAGTGGCCCAAGGAAGAAGGCAGTAGAGCATTGTGAAGGTCAGTGACACTTGCAGCAGAGGGACCAGGAGGCAGGAATACAGTGTACATGCGTATGCTAGGGATCAACAGGAGAATCATGTTGCCGGAGTGTGAAATGTGTAGTGAGGAATGAGGTTAAAAGGACCATAGAAAGCCTTATATCTTGTGTTACGGAGCAAGTAATTTCAGCCACCCAAGGATACTGACCAGGGAGGAGGACATGTGAGCTGGAAGAAGATTGGAAGAGAGAATGAGTTAGGGGAAGTTGTTGCTGTTGGGATGGTGACAACTATTAGGAGATAAAGGAGGGGTGCATGTTTGACAGAAGGCCAGGAACAAGCCTGGAGAATGGAAGTGGCAGTGCGTGTCCAAGCTCCAAGCTCCTGCCTCCTAAGAGTGATCAGGATAAGAACACCATGAGCAGAACCAAGGCTCTAACGACAAACTTCCAAATTTGTAAATGGCGACCCTTACACTTACAGCACCTGAATGACAGAGACTGGCTGTCCTCATGTGGAAACTCAGAAACCTAGGGAGAAAATTCTTGCTCCATATGACACAGGACATCAAGAGTGTGTTCAAATTCTGTGGTCAGTTACCTGTCTGCTATGGGCCCTGTGATCACAGAGAACCTGAGATACACAATTTACTTCTGAAGCAGTTTTTGTGTTAATTTTTATGTTGAGACAAGTTCACCAAGTCTATGTGCACGATATTTTAAAACAAAAGAAAGAAATAAAAAAAAGGCAGGAAGAAAATTGAACCTGAATATGCATTAGGAGGAGGAGGATGCTTCCGCCCATCTTCCCAGTCAAGTGTGGTGCAGTCCACTCCCTGCCAAGGTCTCATTTGATGTCAGGTCCCTACTGCTGTCAAGTATTCCTGATATAATAGAGTAGAAAGCATGGGTCCTGAGAGGGGAGATGGGCATGGCAGTCCTGCCTGTATCCCTCCTGGTTATGTGACACTGAGTCCCTGCCTCACCTCTCAGAATCTCTGCAAGCTCATATATAAAAACTAAACTGAGGCTCTATCTTGCCTGAGATATTACTTGCAGGTGTGCTTGCTAGAGCAGAAATACTGGGGCATCCAGGCTGTCAGATTTGTTAGCAGAGGTCCATCTGCACTTACATTGTGGGGACTTAGACACACAGCAGAAGAGTCCTCAAAGCTGTGGTCTTTATAGGGTCCTCAGATGACTCCTGCCCTGGCCTTCTGAGCTCCAGATTTTGCTAAGTCATTCCCAGGTTCCATGCCTGCCAAGGAAGTGCCAGGGAGTGTAACTTGCTACCCAGCTCTCTGTGAGTGTGATCTGCACTTCTCAGGTACGACTGGGCTGGCAGGACTGTTCTAATATTTGGTGTGATGTTGCCTTCTGTTATCACCACCTTGCACTCCCCTTTCCCCAGCTGTGAGAATGGGAGAAGTGTTATGTGGTTCATAGGATGGGGCTGTGTTTGAGGGTTTGAAAAAAGATATATACATGCCTTACATCTGAATAAAGCATCCTGGATGTTACTGGAGTCCTTTACAGAGTTGGGTGGTCCTGGGATCACCCACATTTTACCAAAAAATGGAATATTTATTTGTTTGAGTTTTTTTTTAACCTGAAGGCACATATCTATTCAGTAAATATCAAATACATTTCTCTTAGCTAGACAGAGCCGATGCACCTCTTCAAGGGGCTGTTCTGATAGCTTAGAATTGAATCCCTATACAGGAAATCACCAGTAGGTGTTGGCATTGCTGAATGTGGTTGGGAATATCATGGTTCTCAGTGCTGGTGGCACTCAGGAGTCTTCTGGAGAGCTTTGAAAAACAGCAGTGCCTATGCTCCACCCCTAAAGACTTGGTTTAATTGGTTCAGAAAGGGCTCAAGAAATTGATATCTCTACCAGTCCACTGATGCTGGAAGCTTGGTTTTACTTAAAGCAGAGCTTGTCACATGGACTCTACCTTGGAAGCAGGTGGGAAACTTTAAAATGTACTGATGGCCCAGCCCTCCCCTCAGGAGTTCTGATGGATTGGTCCAAAGTGGCCTGGGCATCGGGACCTTATAAATCTCCCTGCTTGTTTTCAATGTCAGCCAAGGTTGAGAACTAGTGACTTAAGGTGCAATGCAAGCATCTGTGTGTCTCCTCACAAAAGTACAACTCGTAATTAAAACAGTCGAGTTTATATGCAGACTGTGCCAGCAGCAGGATCGGCCTTGAGAAACATTCTGTGTTTGTACTAACTCTTTTGTTGCTTCTGCTGTCACCTTGAGAAGAACATACCTTTATGGCCTAAGAGTCCAAACATGGACAGTCCTGAATCTGTCCTAAAACACAGATGAACCCCAAGTTAGCTCTGCCAGCTACCATTGGCTTTTTACATTACATGATTGTGCCTACAGCTCACATATGCGTCTAAAATGCTAATAATTCTTCTAACTGTGAATAAGTTACATGCTCTCTCTTCTTCTATGGAGGCAAATTCATGTTTCCCTGCTTTAATCTGTTAATATGGTAGTAACATAAATTTAATTTTTACTCTAATATAAATCAGTCTTGCATTACTGAAATGAATCCTACTTGGTCATGATATATTCTAGTTTCTATAAATTTCTTGACTTGGTTGGCTAATTTTACTTAGAGATTTTGCATCAATGTTTATGAATGAGATGCTCTGTAATTCTCTTTTCTTAAATTTCCCTTTTCAAACCTGGTAGCAAGGTTATGGCAGGTTTTTTTTTTTTTACAATAAAATCTGGAGAGTATTCTCTCTCTTTTCATTATTCAGAAGAGACTGTGTAAAGTTGAAAGGCTCTTTTGCTTATATATCTTTAAAACGTGCCAGTGGAAAAACAGGGTCTGAAGTTTTCTTTGTAGAAAAATTTTGACCAGTGCTTTACTTTTAAAAAAAAATTTTGTTGTATGTATTTGAGATTCATGACATAATGTTATGGGATGCACACAGATTGTAAAACAGTTTCTGTAATCTCATATAGGCACTTTTTTATGATAAAAATGAATAAAATCTACTTATTTAACAAAATTCCCTAGTGTGGTACAATTTTGTTAACTATAGTCCACATGTTATACATAAATACCTAGAATTATTCACTCTAATTCTCAATTACTTTGAACCTTTAACCTACATCTCACCATTTTCTTCTCTAATTCCTGCTCCTGGTAATCACTGTCTTATTTTCTCTGTATGTTTGACTTTGTTTTGTTTTTTTTTTCTTTTCTTTATGTTTTTTTCTTTTTAAGAATCCATATATAAGTGAAATTTTTATTTCTGGCTGATTTTACTTAACGTAGTGTCTTCCAGGCACATCTTTGTGGTGGTGAATAGCCAGACTTCTCTCATGGTTAGGGCTGAATGATACACTGTCTACAAATACTATTCCATGTTTTCTTTATTCATTCATCCTTCGGTGCATGCTTATGTTGTTTTCATATTGTTTCTATCTCTTGTCTTTTTGATAATAGTCATCCTAGTGCACGTGAAGTTATATCTAAAAGTGTATTTAATTTACAGTTCTATGATGATTAGTGACACTGAATATATCTTTAGTGATATTCAGTATATCTTTTGGTGATTTTGGTGTCTTCTTTTGAGACATCTATTCAGGTGTTTTAAAATTGAGCTATTTGTTTTTCTTCTATTGAGTTACTAGTATTCTTTCTAATTTGGGGTTATTAAATTCTTATCAGATACTTAATTTGCAACTAACTTTCCCCAGTTTGTAACCTGCCTTTTCAATTTTGTTAATTGATTCTTTTTCCATGTAGAAACTTTTTAGTTTGATGTAATCCCTTTTCTTTATTTTTTAGTAGCCTGAACTTTTGGTATGATGTCCAAAAATATCACTGCAAATGGCAATGTCAAAAAGCAATTCTTCTCTGTTCTCTTCTGGAAGTTTTATGGTTCTAGGTCTTACTTTAGATCTTTTAACCATTTTGAGTTAACTTTCTTGTATATTGTAATGATTCATCATCATTCTTTGGCATGCTAATATTCCATCTTCATTTACTCAAGTTTGTCCTTTGCATTATGTCCCTTTGGGGCCCTTGTCAAAAATTAGTCAACTATATATGTTTGGTTTATTTTTGGACTCTCTATTATGTTCCATGACTCTGTGCTTCAGATGTCATGCCAGTATCATACTATGACTTTCCAATATAATTTTAAATAAGAAAGTGCAATATTTCCAACTTTGTTTTTCTTTCTTGGTGTTACTATAGCTAGTAGGTTTGTTGTAGATACATATGAATTTTAGGATTTTTTTCTATTTGTGTAAAGAATGTCATTGGAATTTTGATAGGCTGTGCCTTTAATCTGTGTATGCATTTGGATAGAATGGACATTTTAACAATGTTTTTTCAGTTCATTAACAAAATACATCTCTTTACTTGTGTCTTCTCTAATTCCTTTTGTCAGTATTATATAGTGCTCAGTGTATAAATTTTTTACTTTCTTGATTATATTTATTTGTTTTTATGATGTTATAAATGAGATTATTTCTTTCTTTTCCAACTGTTATTTATATGTAGAAATTCTGCTGAGTTTTATATGTGGGCTTTCTATCTCACAAATTTTTTGAATCCATTCGTTACTTTTGACTGTACATTTTGGAATTTTTGGAAGTGTTCTCTATGTATAAGACTGTATCATCTTCAAATAGAGATAATTTTTCTTCTCCTTTTTGATTTGGCTGCCCTTTTTTTCTTTTCTGACTACTTCTTATACTTTCACTGATGTGTTGGGATGGGTAAGGAGAGTGAGACTGCTGCTTTGCTTTTATTTATAAGTATGGAAGAATTATTTTTGAATCACTTTAAATGTTACATTTTACACCTATTTTACCTGAATTACTCATAATCCTGTATCTTAGTTAATATCTGCAACAGTTATTCTGTATTACATTGCTTTTGGATAACAATTATTTTTGCCATCTTTTTTTTTTTTTTTTAGAATTTTGAATCACCTTACCAGTTTTCAAGTATTTCAAGCTTGAACAATTTTTTAAAATAATAAATACTGTGTTTCTTGTTTTTTATGGTTTATAACTAGATGTCCCCATGAAGCTTCATGAGTTCATAGGCAGGGGGCTTCTGGAGGTGACTGAACCATGGGTGTAAAAGTGCATAGCTGCTCACTGAAGAGTGTACAGCTAAATACAATGTTGGCATGTGCGCCCTGGTCGCAGGAGGAAGGTCAAGGCTGGGAGGGCCTCTGTCCCTCCCTCCCTCCATCCTTTATCTCTTGCTCCTCTTCCTGCCACCATGCTATGAACTGTTTCTCCTCTGCTGTGCTGTCTTGTCTTTGACTATAGAATGAAACCTTTATAAGCTGTGAGCCAACAGAAACCTTTCCTCCTGTAAGTTGCAGGTGTTGGGTACTTTGTCCCAGCAATGAGAAAGTAACATTGCCATGCTCTGTTATAAGTCTTTTTTCAGTTTTATTCATTTCTAGTCTTTTGTTCATTATTTCTTTTCTAAAACTACCTTTGCATGACTTGACACTTCAGTATTTGTTGGATTTGTCTTTTGACTTCCTATAGAAGTGCTTTACCTACCTTTAATGAACATATATAACACCGTTGGGTACCTGTACATTGTTAGGTATTATGTTAGATATCTTTCAAAGAAACCAAATTTGTTAATCATACTATTCAAATTTTCTGTATTTTCATTGTTTTCTTCTTAAGTTGCTACTTTTGCTATCAGTTATCATTAATATCATTGTCAATTTTTCCCTTTCTGTTGATAATCTTGTTAAAAGTTTTGCTTCACATAATACATATATTTCTGGATAATGGAGAATTTTATCATTCTAAAAATTCACTTTTTACCTATATTGTATTTTTTTTCTTTGAATCAGGGTCCATTTGTTCAGATGTGAGTGTAGTTTTGCTAACCGTCTTTGTTAAGAATTTACCTGTTGTTTCATTTTTCATTCTTGTATTTCCAGTCATTCTATACTTACATGATTTAGAACAAGTTAACCCTGGAATTTTGGATTTACTACAAAAGTTTATCCCTTTCTCAAGCTGCAGTCAGTGAGCGATGTTTTCCGCAGGACAGGTACTCATGGGGTCATCCAGGGATGAAGGCTCCTCCTTCCTGTGGCTCCATTCTTCTTTAATTCTTGGAACATTCTCCATTAAGCTGGTCAGTGGGGAAAGCATGTGGGAGAAGGTATGCCTGCTTCATTATCACTTTATTGCAGAAGTGACCCGTATCACTCTGCTCGAATTCTAACTCTTAACTAATTGTAAGCACCCTGCAGCATGTGCCTGACTGCCTGCTGAAGTGAAAAGTAAACAAACGGAAGCTCATCTCTGGTACATGATATGCCTGGACTAACATGAACAATCACCACAAACTTTGCTTTTCTTGTCTTCCTACAGCACAGAACTCTCTCTGTGAGCATTTTCCCTGCAGATGAAGCTTTTAGTATTTCCTTTGGTTTGATGGGGGTGAAATAGCTCAGTTTTTGAGTGTCTAAAATATCTTCATCTTACTTTTTAAGAGCTATTTTTGTTGGGTATGATAAATTATATATTGAAGTTATTTTTTGCTCAACACACAGAATATCCCATGGTTTTCTGTCTCTATTGCTGATGTTGAAAAACCCACTGTTAGTGTTGTTCTTGTTCTTTAAAGGGAATCTATTTTTTCCTCTATGCTGTTAAAATCTTTTCTTTGAGCTTGGTCTTCTACATCTCACATTGCTGTCAAAATGCAGATTGATTGATTGATTGATTGATTAGACATCTGGAAGCTATGGATTGGTGGTTTTTATTACATCTTAAAATTTCACAACTAATGATTTTTTTCACTCTTTCTATTTTCCTGTCTCTTGTTTCTGGGATTATTGTATAGAGTGTTAGGTATTCTTGTACTACCTTCAGTTTTCCTTACACTTATTTTTCATACTTTACATTTGCCTTTCTGTGCTTCATTCTGAATTATTTCTTTTAATAAAAAATGTAGCTCACAAAAAATGTAGCTATTTTTCAACTGTTTCTAATGTGCTACTTAACCATTTGATTAAATGTTTATTTTCAGTTACTATGTATTTTTAGAGGTATAATTTTGTTCTTTCTTGTTCAAGGAAATGTATATACACATCTGTATAAATATGTACATATAAATATATACATCTAAATATGTGTATATAAATGAATATATGTATATATGAATATATATGCATGTGTGCATGTCGAGAGAGAGGAAGAGATTTTATAGATATGTAAAACATACCCTGGCTGTGTTAATTCTCTGTATGACAATTTGAATATTCAAAGTCTCTGTGAGTCTGTTTCTGCTATCTCTTGTTTCTCATCATTGATCTGCAGCATGATCACTTTTCTTAGAAATTATTTGTAAAACTTCTGTGAAGCTTAAAATAAAAGCCAGTTTATCCCTAGAGAATTTGTGTTTATCTTTGCCAGGAGTCTGGGAGCACCTACTGTCTATGCACTCTTTCCGTCAAATTCACAGCTTAATAATTTTGAACCTTCCCTATGTGCAAAATGAATTTGGACTGCAAATACATTTTAGGGTCAACTCACAGAGACAGCTTAATGGGAAATTTTTTTGTTTTTGTCTTTGTTTCTTCAGTATTAATGCAGCTTTTTCTTGGAGCCGGTTAATCCTTGGAGGTGGGGATGTAGCTCTGGTTCTCCCTTTCTTTAAAGATGTGACTGTCAAGGACCTGAACTTCACTGAGGAGGCTTGCTAAGAATCTCTTTGCATGGAGGCATAGGCTATGAAAAAACTAAAGCTCATGCTTCCCAGGACTTTTGGTATCATTTGTAATAGTCCCAGAGCACAAGTACCTCATTACTAGATTAGTTGAATTCTCACCTTTCCATAGATTTTAGTTTTAGTTTTAATACTTGCAAAAAAAGTTTTAAAAATATTTAAATCAGAATTTTTATTGTTTGTAAGGCTAGGTTGCATCTGGAAATCTGTATATTATAATCCTAGAAACTGAATTTGGATTTAGGGAATATTTGTGAAAATAGAACCTGTAAGATGGGCTGGATCTATATATTGGAAGGTGGGTAAGATGTAAAACCTCAGGGAGGTATTAGGGACATGTCTGAGACTTCTGTCCTGAGCACCTCCATGACTAGGGGTACTGAGCTGGAGATGATTAAGGAAGGAGGAGGTTAAAGGTTGGGAAATCAGATCAAGAGACTAGATTTTAACTCTGTAGCTATTAAAGAATCAGTTGAGGATGTTAGTAGGCTGTCGTATATACAAGCTTGAAATTTGAAGTCATACAGTCTATGAATCTGTAAATCTTAGAACTATCAGTATATGGTATTGAACACCAAAAATGATGGTATCAAAAATTAGATAACTAGAGTCAAGTACCAGTACCCCAGGGGTATGGTACAGAGAGGGAAGGAGCTTTGATTGTCAGGAGTAGGACATCCTGATACTCAGAAGTCAGGAAGAAAAGGATCATTTAGCTAAATAAATAGAATGAGAGGCTAATAAGGTAGGAGAAAAAACATGAGTGGATTTCCCAGAGTGTTCCCACAGGGAGAATCCTTAACAGTGTTTGAAAAACACAGTGAGAGCTCCAAGAAGTCACCATCAGATTGGATGAGGAGGTCAAAGAGTGTGGGAAAAAAGCAAGTGGGAGTGATTCCAAGGCCCAGCTTGAGAGGGTGAAGGGAGATGGTGATCGCAGGGCATCCTTGCAGAGTTTTGCTACAAAGAAAGCTGTATGTACTGGGAATTTGGACTCAGTGGGACTTGGTTGTGTTTAGGCTTCCAAGTGGGGAATGTTGGTTTGCCTGTGAGAATAATCCAGGGGAATTTTTGATGTCTAGAACTCAATAAGCAATAGCAGAAGCAAAATTTTTAATCTGACAAGTAGGCACAGGACCTGGGGCTCTGTGGGGCATCTGAACTTAAGAGCAGGGGAAAATAGATATTCTCATTGATGGAGTGCCCTTCACTCTGACAGAGGAGGTGAGCTCATCAGCTCAGTCCAAGGATGGGGTGGGGTCACGGAGGTATAAGGAAACGGGAAAAGGCTTAAAATAATTATTTAGGAAAGAGACAGTGAATTAACTAGGGAAATGTGTAAGATTGGGGACATGCTTTTGAAGTGCAACCAGTCAGCCCTTTTTCCTCTAGCCCTGTTCATTTCTCAGGTGCAGGTGTACAGGGGGGAAGCTGAATTTAACCAGAGATGAAATTTTTTCAGTAAATAACAGTAGAGAATAGTAAAGGGTAAATGATGGTATTGCCCTGTAAATTGTAAATGAGCGATGGGTCATCACATCAAAGCTGGGTATGAGCATGAGAGAAATAGCGAACAATGGAAAATAGATCAGTAGATTAGAGGCTCAGGGCAGTAAGTAGTGTTTACAATGGACACATCAGAGTCCTGGGCTGGAAAGACCCGAGGGGTGCTGTGAAGGTAGGAGACTTGAAATTGAGCTGCTTTGGGTGACATAACCATTGATAGGCTTGACTGTGGGAATAGGACCTTGAGGTTAGAAGGAAAAATAGTTAATAGACACCGAGGTCACCAGTATCTAAGAACGATGAAAGAAAGATGGTAAAGAGAAAGCTAACCAACTGGGAGTTGAGATGAGAAGGCACTGCATTTAGGAGTTGTAGTGCTTAAAAAAGGACCTTTTTATAAACTATATGATCTCACCTATATGTGGAATTAAAAATAATTAAACTCATAAAAGTAGAGAGAGAGATAATGGATGCCAGGAACTAGGAGGCAGCGAAGGGATGGGCATCGTTGGCCACAGGGCACATTCCTATTGGACAGAGTAAGCTCAGGAGCTTTATTGTACAATATAGTGACCATGGTTAATAACAATATGTATTATATAGAGTGTGTATCTACTGTATACTTGAAGATTGCCAAGAGGGTACAGTTTAAATGTGGTTACCACATAAAGGTGTATGAGACAATGTTAATTAGTTCCATTGAGCCATTTTATAATTTATAGTTTTCAAAACATTATATTTACAATTTGTATTTGTTAATTTAAAATTAATCCTTAAAAGGAACTGCCAGATAATAAATTTCTATGATTTAAGAAAAATAAAATAAAAAAGAGCAGTTTTGTGGTACAGCATCACTGGGAGGCTATAGTAAACAGCAAGCAAGATCCTGCCTACCCCAGGCCAGCAGCAGGGAAGCTGGAGTCCACAGCACCAGGCAGAGGCAGCAGGTGTGGAAGTTCTGTGCAGGGTGAAGAATCTGGTGTTGGTAAGCAGGTGGATGGACCATTCAGAGTTGCGCATGAGAATGTCTACTTCAGACTCAGCTCCACACATAAGTAGACAGGTGAAATCCTTCTCTCTTAGCTAGAGCCTTGGACTTGAGGATGGGCTCCTGGCCAGCTTCAGGGACCCCGTGACAGTGGGTGGTGGGTATCTGGAAGGCAGGAGAGTAAGGGGCTCAGGGGTTACTGCCCAGGGCCACAGAGAGCTCTTAGCTCTTTGACTTTAAGCATCAAGGATGATGTTTCCTGTCTTTGCTTCTCCTGCAGCATCTAGCCCATCATTGTACCCATAAGAGATGCACAGTAAACATGAGTTGGATGGAGAATAAATTTTAAAATCAGATCAAGGACTGGTAAAAGATAGTGGCTGTGCTGTATACCTACCTCTGTGGCTGCAGTGGCTAAGGAACTGGAGTTGCAGATGTCCGAAATCAAGTCCTTGCCATGCCATGCTCTGGCTGTATGACCAGCATGGTGCTTAATGCAAATTCTTTACTGGACCCAGTACCCACCATGATTTTTATGCAAAAAACTCAGTGTATAGTTGAGAATGCAGTAAGAGCCCAGCACGTGGCATGTGCCAGGACTGTGCTAGGTACATGGTTTTTATCATCTGTGTGACCCTCGCAACAACATGTGACATGGGGACAAACTCAGCTCTGTTAAACAGAAGAAACAACCAAAGCTTTGGTAAAGGGACCCCCAGCTGAGCAGGGGCCAAGGGCAACTTGCTCCTTGACAGCTCCTTCTAGCAGGAGAATCCTTCCAGGATGAGCAACCTCAGAAGCTTTCAGCACCTCTCCCCGCAATGCTTACTCATTTATTTCCTTCTATTTCCAGGTTGAACCAGTGTACTTAGGCTCAGATTGGCCTCCTTACATGGCTTTCTGTTTGCTCCAGGTGAATGAATGGTTCCAAAACTGATGGCAGCTTCCCTCAATGTCATGAACCAGGTGTGTCCCTCCTGAAACTGAAAGCTCAAAGCACCATGCCCAGCAGGGCCCTGGCACCTTTTGTTCATAGTGCCTAACACTCTTGTTTGTGTTTGACCCTTCACAGTTCTTAACACAGCTCTACACATTGCAGCATGAAGTGTGCTGCTCCATGGGTAAGTATATCTCTGGATGCATTATTTGAAAAATGTCAAGGTGATTGCAAACAGAATGGACCAGAATGCCACTAAATAATTGCCTGGCTTTGGATTTTAATTCCCTGGATTTCACTTCCATGATCTGTAATGTCAGGGGTCAGAGCTCAATATTGTAAGTCTTTTTTGATTGTAAAATTCTAAAAATTTATGGAATTTGGAGATGACAAACACATTAAGTCCTTACTATAAAGGACTAGGTTCATTATATATGTAATCCTCTGTAGCAAATATTATCACCTTATTTTTCTACATGAAGAAATTAGGGTTCAGAGAGGTTGAAGAAGTCACCTAAGGTCACACAGTTATTAAGTGGAAGAATTGGGAGTCATGCCAGGGTTCCACAGAAACCAAAGTACACAGTCTCCCTACTCACTGCTCTGCCTTCTAAAGCATCTGCCTTAGCCGTAATGGAAGATTTTTATCAGATTCCCTTTAACTGCTTTTCCTCTAAATGGACTGTCTCGGGCTTAACCATGTCAAAGAAAATCCTAAGGCTAATAGATCAGAAATCAGTCTCCTGCAGCCCCTCCTTGCTAGGAGCACATTTGGCACCCTTTAATTTGTCATTCGTTAAGCCTGGAGAAATAGAGAGACAGGCATCTCTGATTTTACAGAACCCAGAACAAAGTTATTATCCATCCTCCGTGTAAGCAGTTGGGTTTTGTTTGGGTTTGTGAGCTTAGCAGAGGTTCAGAGCTTCACATTTTCTGTGAAGCCATAGCCCTTTACTGTCAGGATATCAGTATGTTCTGAAAGAGGTTCCAGAGCTGATGGGTGAGTCACAGACATCCGGGCTCCACAGATGCTTGCCTGTGCAAATTCAATGACCGGGGAAAGCCCTGTGGCTTCTTTGTGGTATGTGGACATTTGCCATCAAACCCAGTAGGAGGCTGGATTCTTGGTACCAATGGATGCGAGGAGAGACAACTGTTTAAGAGGGATATTTAGAGCTGGGTTCCGAAGATTGTCTGGGACACGGATCTGACCATGCTTCAAGATACTGTCATTAGCTGCAGAAACATCAGGAGCTGAGACCTGGCTTTGTCACCTTTCCACAGATTGATCAAGGTCCTTGCTGTTTCTAAGCCTCAGTTTTCTTTTGTGTAAAGCAGGGATAGTCTACAGAGACCTGGCTAGTTAAAAACAAAATGGGAACTTGTAACGGATTTGGAGAAGTTAAGTGTATTGCCAGCACTTGGTAAAGACTCCATAAGTCATAGGATTCTTTCTTTGTTTTTCTTGTTTTTGTTTTTTCTTAATGCTAAAAACTATCAGGTTTGCAAAGTCCTTGAGCTCATTTTTCTGGATATCTGAGGGAATGAAGGACCAGAAAGATGAATAAAGAACCCCTTTAAAGAACTCAGCAATGGCAGAGTCAGGATAGGAACCTTTCTTTCCCTCTGTCCTGACTGGACTGGCCTGGCCAGCAGCCCTTCCCCTTCCTTCTTTCAGGTGTTCAAGCCTCCAGGAAGAGAGAGCAGGGAGGGAGAGGATCCGCGAACTCTGGTGTCTGTGCTGCTTGACCTTCACAATAGGTCAGGAGGTTGGGACTTCTGCTTTATGCTCTTACCCTGTCAGTGTTTGGTCCCTGTAGAAAGTGGGCTGTCACCAGGCTCTGCAGGAACTTTGGGAGAGACAAAACCTGTTTCTGGCTACCCGCTTTCTGGCTGGACTCTGTGGGTGGATGGCACTTTCAACCTGTGGGACAAGGTGGGTTAGCAATTGGGAGACCCTGGATTCAGTGGTCCATGAATGGGAAACCGGAAACTGTCTTCATGTTTCACCAAGCTACCAGTGGAAACCCCATGAAACCCAAAAGCTAGGAAACTAAAATAATAAATGAATTTCCAATGTTGAAGATGTTTGTAGACTTTCCCATCGCAGTCTGGATTCAGATGAGTCACTGCTCATGGCTGCCTCGGTGTCATCACCTGCAGTGGAGGGACACCACTGACGGTCACTGCTGCCTCCCTGAGAAGGCCCTCAAGGGCCAACATCCTGTTCCTTTGTATTTAGTGTTTGGGCTGCCAGGTAGCTGCAGAAAAGTACAAGATACTTTCTGAAAAAGGTTTGTTCCCATGAAACAGAAGAAATACAGAGGTGATCTACATTACTATTTGTATCTTAACTTAGATTTTATGGATTTTATTGTGTGTAATATCTGTATGTATATATTTACAGAGTGATCATTAAAAAATTATTAAAATAAAAAGCACACTGCCATTAATCCCCCTCAAAACACTTTCATGAAACATATTTATCCCCCCTTTTTTTTACACTTTCTGAAGCAGTTTACAGTATACATTTTTTTTGGCATTTTTATTAAATAAAAAATATTGTACTGTGTCCTCATCTACCTTATTCATAGGATCTGGCTCTTCTGCTAAGGCACAATGGCCATGAAAGGTACCTTTTCTGAATCAATTCAGGACATCGAGACAGCCAGGAAAACACAGCTAAAGACATTCATGAAAGAGGGTTTGTGCTTCAAAAAGTGACAAAAATGAGAGGATGAGTGTTTTGGAAGCAAAGGAGAGTATTTTGAGGACTAAGGGCAATGTTTCTTTCACTATAGTACATTTCTTATCTACACATTTACTGTCTTGTGTGATCACATGTTGTATATCAAATCTATATGAGCATGTGTGTATCCTAATGCTCAGACTGATATGTTATTTACTCAGTTAATATATATTGGGGGTACTATATGTCACATATGGTACCCCCAATATAAACATTCTTTCCAGTATGTTCCTATTTGTTTTATAGATAGTCACAACCCCAAAATTCCTTCCATACTGTCATTTGACAGAAAAATTAAATTCCAGAGAATATTAAATTCATTTAAAATTAATTTGGTAGATGTGGATTCTGTGCTAAAATTTATGTTTCCATTTATCAAGCTGTGTTTCTTCAAGTGATAAGAACATTACACCCAAAGCATAGGCTCCTTTATAAAGAGAAATCTAAGGGAGCTATGGCTGTGTAGGGGACAATGACTAGGTTTCTAATGATTACCAAAATTAAGGTGTTCAAATCAGAGTGTGGTAACTTTTCAAAAGGAAATCACTTCTCCAGATATTCATAGCATCCTGTGAATTCATTTAGTAATTTTAGAGTACTTGATCAACTAAGTAAACTGATAAATAATTGTTCCATAGAGGAACTAAAACTTTTACACTGAATATGTATTAACTTTTAAAAACAATTCCTGTGTTCAATTAAATTTTAAAGCTTTTCAAAAACCCAAACTGTCACATATTCCTAACCTTAAAAGAACATCGTTAGATAAAAAGGAAGTAAATGTTAGATAAAGAACACCAGTTTATCACATTGGGTGCTTCAACAAAACATTAATCATAATTAATATTTGTTAGCACTTTATGTGCACCAGACCTTGTGCTAACTTCTCTGGATTCATCATTTCACGTAATTCTCACACTGTCACAATAAAATGGGTACTATGCTTGCCTCTTCTTAGCTGATGCAGGGTGCTAAGGTAGAGAAGGTAATAACTTGTTCAGTCACATAGATAGTGAAGTAATAAAGTTAAGGGGTCTGTCCCCAGATTCTAGCCTTTCTCGAAATGGTGAGGTGGGGCAGAGGAACATACCCTTGGAGAGAAACTGCCAGGGTTGGGATTTCAACTCCACTACTTCCTGGCTGTGTGACCTTGGGCCACTCTACATATTCAGCATGGCTGTGTTGCAGACTTCTTGGCTTGTAGACAATTCTATATTGATTAGGACTCAAGCCAACTGAGTCAGTGTGTGGCTCTGCATACAGGGTGCCTGTATTAACTCATCACAGAGCCCAAGGCCATGCTGGTAAATGTTTAACAAAGTGTCCTGGGGTGAAGGTTGGGAATCTATCTGATTTGTAGTGTTTGCTGATTTCCGTGGTATAAATTATTCCCATTTGGACTGATTTCAATGAGATATTACTGAATGTCTAGCTATAATGAGGTGCACACAGTCAAATCTAGCAGGAGCTCATTGCAACACACCACTGGACTAGTGGGTATCTTGGTGCCTAGTTCAGGTTTTGAGATTGAGTGAGAACATCAGACATCAGTCCTGGAATGATCATGATACAATTTCCTAATGCACCCATAAAGATGTTCATCACATTGGCAAAAACTTGCACACCAACTACTGCCATGAAGTAGCTCATCGGGAAGTATGCATTGCTCTGCTGCCATATTCAAAACATTCACCAGAATGCTGCCAAATTTGCACCAGTGTGTAAAACTTTACTTTTATTGCAATTGAACACTGTGGTGGATAGATTCACCAAGTGGAGTACTGTGTTGGGCGTGACTCTAAAACAGGAATAGGAAGTAACAGCATAGTGAGGAGGAATGGCATTTGAGGTTTAGATCTAGAATGTCTCCCTGAGGCTTTGTGGGTTTAGAAGTTGGGTTTTTGGAAGGTGATTGAACTATGAAAGTGCTGTACTTACTAGTGTATCCACAGATGAGTTCAGATGTAAATATGCTGTTAGGAGGTGGGGCTTTGTTGGAGGAGAGTCACTGGGGGGTATAACCTGAAGGATATATCTCCTTTCATAGATCTTTCCTTTTGTCTCTGCTTCCTGGTTACCATAATGTGAGCAGTTTTCTTCAACACAGGCCCTTCTACCATGCCATTTCTGTCTTGGAAGCCAGCCAACTATAGACTGAAACCTCGAACAACCTGGAAATCAAATAAACCTCTCTTCTTTTAAATTGTGCTTGCTGGGTATTTTGTCCCAATGACAAGAAAGTAATCTAAAAATGATTTTTGTACCAGAGAAGTTGTCACCATAGAATGGGTTGCTGTGAATGTGCCTGACCATCACTAAGACGGCCCCCTTTGGTCTGTGGGAGGAGTTTGGAAAGGCTTGGAGATGACAAGTAAATGCTGTAAGCCAAGCTTGGTGCTGCCCTAGAAAGCCATAAGCCAAGCTTGCTGGGATATTCTAGTCAGAGTAAAGAAGACCAGAATGCAGAAAGAAATGCAGATGGTAAAGATGAGCCAGGCTCAGGAGGTTTCAGCTGGAATGAAGATTCCATTGGAAATTGGGCTAGAGGCCATGGATGATGTACTCTGGCAAAAAATGTGTGGACATTTTACCCATGTCCTGAGACTTTGTGGGGTTAAAGATAGCGGGCTAATTGGCAGAAAAAAACTTCCAGACGGTTCAATATTCAGCCTGTGGCATAGATGCTACTGTCTGTTTTCAGCCAGATTTAAGGTAATAGGAGCAAAAAACCATTTGAAAAGTTTTCAGTCTCTCCAGAAAGAAAGAGACTGCAGTTGAGGCATAGAAAAGCAAGGTTGCTGAAAGGATGAGCATTAAAAAGAAGGCAAGTACTTTGCATCAGGATGCTAGGAAAGATGCCTGGAAGGCATTCAGGAATCAGCAGGATCTTGAATTTTGTAAGCTTAATGATACAAAAGTAAGTGATTTTGTTTTGATAAGAGAACCATAGGTCATTCTGCTAAAAAAGGATCATTTAGGGAACTGTTTCTCTGGCATTCAGTCACTGTTCCCAGCCATCCAGGCACTCAGAAGCCTCTGCAGTCATGGTGCAAGGGGACTTGGCTACTGCTTGAGCTGGCAACAGAAGTTGGCATCATCCATGTGATGCTGGTTGCCTGGGTATGTAGAATGCAAGAATTGTGGGGTAAGGAAGATCTCTATCTAGATTTCAGAAGAAGGCTTGGAAAGCCATGCAGTGTGACCCTTGAAACTGCCAGAATAATTCCAAAATTGCATCAGAAATCCAAGGAAGTAGGAGAAGTCAGAAGTGCAAATTATCTATTGAGGAAAGTCATAAGTATCAGTGGAGGCACCCCAAGGTACAGGCCATGAGGGCTGCAATCAGCAATGCCTTGGGGTGAGGTTTTCCAAGCTGCTTGTAATTAACATCTCAACACATCTTTCTATGGGTGCTGGGCATGGAACTGTAATGTTTGTTCTGCTGGGTTTCAGTCTTGCTTTGCTCCCATTGATTTCTGCCTCCATTCCTCCCTTTTTGAATATAAATATTTTCCCTAAAACATTTTATGTTGGCAGCATTTAATTTTCCTTTTTATGTTTACAGTGGTTCAAAGCTAAGATATTTCCTTGAGTCTCAGAAGAGACTTTAAACTTTGCCTCTTTAGCACTGCTAAAACTGTTAAGACTTGGACTAACTGCATTTTGCATAAAGAGATGCACATGAGTCTTTATTTTTTTTTAAACACCAAGTACACTTATTCACATGAGTCTTTCAGTTTAGAACTAGAGCGACTCCCAAGGCCTCATGTGTTTAGAGGTTGGACTTTTAGAAGGTGATTGGACCTTGGGGACACTATACCCATTAATCAATCTCTGAATGAGTTCAAGTTAAATGTACTATTAGGAGGTGAGTCACTGGAGAAATGATCCGAAAAGATATATCTTCCTCTTTGGTGCTTCTCTTCTCCCTCTGCTTCCTGGCTGCTGAGATGTGAGCAACCCAGGCCTTCCACTGTGACATTTCTGCCTTGCATCCAGTTGGCTGTGAATGGAAACCTCTAAAAACTGTGAACCCAGATAAAGCCTTTTTCTTTTAAATTGTGGATGTTGGGTATTTTGTCCTTGTAATGAGAAATTAACTAAGACAGTATCATACATGTCAAGTCAATGCCAAAGAAAACTTTAATATTTATGTTTAGAGTGAGAAGTTGGCCTATTGGCAATGCAAAAGATTATTGTTTTACAAATAATTACACACTGCTTAAGAGTGACCAAATGAATAATGAAAAGCTCTTAGCACTGTATGTGGCACATAGTAAATGGTCAACATATGTTGGCTATAGTTATTATTTTAATAACTTATACAACAGGAGAGAACTGAATTTAATAACATATAACAGGAGGAGGTCACTGAATTTCTTGCAGAAACTGTATTGACATGAAAAGGTATTTACAAGTATTTATGGATGGAAGAAAGAGCCTGGGTCCACTTTTTATAAAATGTATATATTAGATTTTGGTAATGGAGAAATATCTGAACTATTGTAAGTGGTTGTTTATGTGTGGTAAGATAATGGAGTATTTAAATTTATTCTTTGTGCTCAACATTTTTTATAGTAAAATGAATAATTTTTATTCAAAATGATTTATTTAAATATAAAAATAAGATACATTTATTAAATATTTCTTTCCTTATTCTGCTGGCCTAGAAGGACAATCAGTACTGTTTAGGTGGTTAGGCAGCTAGCCAGTGGGACATTTCCTCATTGTTTCTGTGGAGTGCTGGGTCATTTAATAACTAAACAGAGGGTCTGGATATGTTTTGAATTATTTATTACTCCTGTATGCTGTATGACTGAAAAGCAGAGCAAATCCATAGAATGGGAAACTAAGCCAGAAAAAAAAAATAAGGAAAACATAAAGAATTGTCTCATACCTTTTTTGTTATTTTTGCCTTTTAAACTTTATTTTCATATTTAAAGTAAATTTCTTTAGACCTCAAGTACTTGCTTTGAATCCTATCTAGCAATCCCATCTTTTAGTTGGAGTGTTTGGAGCATTTACATTTAATAAAGCTATCACTATGTTTATGTTTATCTTACTATTTGCTTCCTATTTATCTCACTTTTTTATTGTTCATGTCTTCTTCTTCTTTTTAAAAATCTTTTGATCCATAAGGTTTTTCTTGATGATTCTGTCTTGTTTCCACAACTGGCTAATCAGCTATAGCTCTTCGTTTTCTTTTTCATTTTACTGTTCATTTTAGGATTTACCTATGTTATATACTGTTGTAGTTGGAAACAAAAGTCTTATTCCATTCTTTTTTAGAATGTGGATAGTGTAACACAAATAGATTTATAAAGCAATTGGAATTAATGAATAAGGCATAACAAGTAAAAATATCAAGAAATCTTTAAGCAAGGTAGGTTAAGAACTTATTTATCATTTTGTGAGTATCTGTACTGGTTCTGAGTAGATATACTATATGATGAATTGTAAGGCTTTGTCTCCCTTTTCCTTTTGCTTCAGTGACCTAGAACAAGGGTTGCCTATATTCTAGACTGCCACCTGTGATTATCAGCAAACTACTTAGAATTTGAGTCTCAGTTTTCTCATCTGTAAAAAGAGGGTAACAATATCTACTTTCCAAGAACTTTATGGGGGCTAGATGATATCATGTATGTAAATGCTTTGGTAGCAGAGATCACATGGTTAGTGAATGATAGTAGCTTTCAGTTAGGAAGAAGATGTGCATCATCATTTCATTACTTTTTTTCTTTTAAAGAGAATTAAAACAATAAAAATGATATATAATTTCTAAACAAGGTAATAGGAAATTAACAGTGGTTGTAATATTGCATAGTGTTGTCTTCATAATAATTGCTCAGATTATCAGATATAAACTGGTCAAACAATATAAGCACTAACTGTTCCTTTCAATGAACTAATAGAATGAGTAGTACAACTATCATAGCTGTTTGTGTGTGTAAATACATACATATTTTTCCCTTCCATCTTTTTTCTTTTCCCCAACCCAGTTGTTCTTTCCTTTTGAGTAGTTTCTTGCCCTTTTCACAATATCTATTGTACCTTTTGGATCTTATTTATTCTTTCAGTTTAACATTTGGTTACTTTTTAATAGTTTCTTTTTGTCAAATTTATCTTGAAGTTAAAATGAATTCTGATTTTTTTCTAATCCTTCCTAATTGCCCCTTATCCAAAAGAAAAACAGCCTTTTTTTTCCTGACAACATTTGAAATTGGGCCAGTCACACGTTTTTCAGATTTAGATTCCTATGTGAAATGGAAATAATTTTATCTTCATTTTTTCAAAAAGTGATTGGGAGAATAAAACTTCCATTTTATATGGTTCTGTAAAGCAGTATATCATTTTTCATATATAAGGTATTAATGATGACCGTAAGATGGTAAATACTGAAGCTTGTTACCATGCATTTTCTCAAAGCATATGATGTAGGTTCTTTGCCCCATGAATTTTCAGTGTAGGAGGAGGGAAATGGGTGGAAATAGGTGGAATGGGTATAATAATAACAGCCAGCATGGCCTCAGGAGATGATAGGCAAAAGCAGAAAAAGCTGAAATATAATGAAGTAGAGAAGTTTATAGACTTCAAGGGCAATAAAAGTTGTCCATCTTCATCAAGATCTTAAAGATAGCTAAGAGAAAATGGAAGAGGAAAGAGAGATTATATGGAGGAGATAAAAACAGCTAAGGATTGAGAGTGGGGCCCACCGGGGCTAATATGTTCACTAATGTCCAGGCAGAGAGCCCATTGGTGTAGCTGGGGTAGGATCTTTTGGAGGGAGATGGGGCTAGGAGGGGGACAGTGAGCCTTGAAATCTTCAACAAGAAACCTAATCCTTCTCTATGAGCCAGAGTATGCAATGGGCATAGTGCAAAGTGGGAATGGGGTGCTGTATGTGGACAATGGGTATGAATTGAGTCCGTTGTTTGGCTACATGGAAGAAAAAGCGTGCCATTCCAGTGGAACAACACCTAACAACCTACACATATTTTTCAAAGAATATTGGAAGCATTTCTATATAACTTTGGTTATCTGAAGTAGTCAACTATTTTCAAACTAGATATGCCTTACTTATATAATAAAAAGCACAATATTGTATAGGAAGCAGTATTCTCTCAACAATTTTTGTCTCAGTAAGTTGAGGACATTGCAGAAGTGACACACACTCTTTGGTTGGAACACGGGGCCTGGGTAGCAGGAAGATACTGTGTTCTAGATACTGTTTTCCATAAAGGGACTGGTAGTGGAAATGGATCATTCCACTGCAGGGCAATCAGCAGCACTGCTCTTTGACTTTTCTCTACTCATAGCTTTTCTGCCCTATTCTTTACTGACTAATTTCTTCTTTATAAGGGAAAAAGTGGTAGCAAAGTTTTGCAGGTGAAGTAGAAGCTATTTTTAGGCTTTTTTTTCACAAGCTACTAGGGAAAATTGCATTTCATTTACCATATGTCATAATGGTTCTAGATAGAATGGAAAACTATTAGACTTGAGTAACTTGAAGAACCAGACCAGTAATAAAAGTTTTGTCAATTCAAAAAAATTCAAGGCCAGAGCTCCCAAAAGAATTATTTTATTTAAGCCATAACTAGTATGGTTAACTTGGCAGGCTTGAATTCAGCTGAAACTCCGTTCAGTTTTAAAAACACTCAAGCATGCCAACAGAATTAACTAGTTATTTGACTAAATTGACTTGCAGTGTAAAATGACTAGTTCATTTAATCAGCATATTCTAACTGCTTGTGCATGTAGATTATCAGAAGGCAGAATTAAATACTTTCTCCTGTCTACTCTTTGTTAAGTAAAAAGAAATGCAAAAAGATTCATAAAATGCAATATGAATAACGGATTATATAAAATAAACCAAAAGCAAGCAGTTTCTGCTCTGGGATTAGCACTTAGCAATCCCACTCACAGAGTGTGGGTCCTCTAAAAATATTTGCCAGATTCCTGCTTAAATTCAAATCCCATCACAAGGCTTCCTTATATCTTCTGTGCTATTTCTATTCACTTCCGTGGACAGCCACAATAGTTTGAGGATCTGCCGTGTTCTATGTACACCCTTATACTTTACCATGTGGACAAAAACTACATTTTACAGTTAAGGGAGTGGGGAAAAAAAGATGATCAGATTTCTGTCATTCTCAAACAATGTATCAAATTATTTTTGGCCTAGCATGTATGATTGACACATGTTGGTGTCACAGGAAAGGAAAAAGAATGGAGAGAAGGGAGGAAGGAAGGAAGAAAAGAAAAAGGAAGAAGAAAGGAAGGGAAGAAATATTTTTTTTCATATAATAGGAAAATGTTAACTAATCCCATAGAAAATGAATGGGAAATTGAATCAAATTAATTTACAGAATTTCAACTCTCTTCTAACCCTAAAAACCTCTGGATCTTTAGAAATAAAATTATTACTTATAATAATGTGCCCCCTTTTGCAACTTCTTCTGACAATGCTATGGTCCTTCTACCTTTAAGAAACGGACAGATATTTTTTAAGGATGCAGCATATATTCAGTTATAGACAGAACCCTCAAAAATATGAGTTCCAAATGCTGAGTTGTCTTTTGGGAAATGAGTTCAGTAGACGAGTTCTCCTTATTGTGGAGAAAGAGTAAAGTTGAACAGTTGGAAGACTTCTTAGCAGTGAAACTCTACTCTGAAGAGCCTTTGAGGTGAATAAAATGAATCAGAAACATATGGATTACATTTTGCTTCAAGTGCCTCAGGGCTCAGAGTGTTGGTCTAAGTACATTTTAGGTTTTTCCCAATACAGAATTGAAAAAATACTATTGCCTGAAGCATTTTCCCAAGCCCAACTTGTACTAGGATTCAGCTCATGGACATCTTGCCCCTCTTCTATTAGAAATGCAGATGAGCCCAGAGCTTCAGAATGCTCTCAGGATGGCAAGGGGAATCTGTGGAAGACAGCTACACAGACAGCAGTTTTTATGAAGAGGGAAGAAAGAAAGGAAAGAAGGGAGGAAAGGAAGAAGAGAAGGGAAACTGAAGAAAGGAAAGAGGAAAAAGGGAGGGAAGATGAGGGGAGGAAAGGAAAGCATTTCTTCTCTTTAACATTCTAGATGATGCGTCATAAAACCCAACTACTTAAAAATTTCTCCATGTGTGCTGAAGCACTATTTGCATCCTGTTCAAATGCCTCTTACACGGAGCAAAGATGACTCACAGTGGTGTGTTAGTTCTTGAGTGTGATCGAGGGCACTTGGTCCTCTCTAGAGCAGGTCACTCAAAAGGATTAGTCCAGAAGATCACACCAGAAATCTCTTGATTGTCTCAAAGAGAAGGGAATAAAATTTTCCTAAAGTAAGTATGAAATACACATTCCCTCCCTCATACCAAGGCAGTGGTGGTGTCAGGATTCTACTTCAGTTCCTTTTCTGGGATTTAAGAATGATACTGATGTTGCTAGGCTAGGGTGTTGGGTACACTTTAAACCTGCAATGTTTTCTTTTTGGAGATCAAGCACAGGATCCTGTATATGCTAGGCAACCACTCTACCACTGAACTACACTCCCAACCCCTCAATTTGCAATATTTTCAAGTCTTGATGGTTTAATTGGGTACAACTCCATCACATATTGAAGAACATCTGGCTTGATGGTTTTAAAAGTAGTAGCAATGTTCTTAAATTTAACTCCCAAGTAATGTCTTATGAAAGATGAAGAAGAGGTAGGAAGTCAGAAATATTTTAAGTCTATTGTGAAGTTTTAGAGACTCATACAGGTAGTAATTAATGCTAAGCGTAAAAGAAACACATGGGCCGGGGATTTAGTTCAGTGGCATAAGCACCTGCCTGTCAAGCGTGAGGTCATGAGTTCAATCCCCAGTACCACAAAAATAAATAAATAAATAAATAAATAAATAAATAAAAAGAAACACATCTGACTATTCCATTAAAATGCAAGGATAGTCCCTTGGGTGGCATTACATGGAATAGGGTATAAGATGGGCTTCCAGAATGCTAATATAAGATACTGTCAGTGTGTGAAAATTCATCAAGCTCTGCACTGTGATGTGTGCACTTTTCTTATGTCTTTACACTTCCATAAAACGTTTTCAAATTTTTAAGATAGAGTAGGATGGCTAGATACTAAAAAAAATCTTTTCAGGTGACAGGATCAAAGACATATAATAAGCAGGAAGTCTCACTCATACTTCAGACCCACAATCACCTATGTGCTCTACATAGAGATACAGCTGTAACAGTTCCTCCCCAAATCCTTTCAGAAGTATCTTAATAGTGTGTGTATTCATGTGTCTGTGCACATTTGTACTCAGGAATGTATATCCATGTATGTAACCAGTATACTAGTGCATTATGCATAGTTTGTACATGTCTGTAATACTTGCAAGCTGATTAGGTTAATTAACCTCCTTTTTAAAGGATTTCACAACAATCACGAGCTCTACTATTTATAGCATAATTAAATTATCTACTACATGCCAACGCAAAGCAATACAGTAAGGAACATCTGTATAATTGTATTAATATATATATGTATTAATATATTATATAAAAATATATATAAATATACTATATATTCATGACTATATGGAGTAACTAGATTAAATGGTGTATTCCTTTTAAATTGATAGGCATTGCTAAATTGTTCTAAATATTTTACCTTTTTGCATTCCATTAGTAATGAATGGAGTCTATTCTTCCATATTTAATTTTGTGTGACCAATCTGATAGGTAAAAAGTCAATTTTAATCTACATTTATTTAATTTGTTTATTAATTTATTAAGTAGGACTCCTATCTTTAGTATCCATGTCTAAGTATTTTCTGTGTTTTTCTTTTGCCCATTTTTTATAATGAGTTACCACTTATTGTATTAATTGTGAATATATATAATATATATAAAATGAAATTTATTATGTTAACCATTTTTTAAGTATAAAATCTACCAGTATCAACTACATTCCTATTGTTGTACTGCCATCAGCATTA
The DNA here is from genome assembly GCA_004027455.1 of Hydrochoerus hydrochaeris. Classification (NCBI taxonomy): domain Eukaryota; kingdom Metazoa; phylum Chordata; class Mammalia; order Rodentia; family Hydrochaeridae; genus Hydrochoerus; species Hydrochoerus hydrochaeris. The sequence continues at coordinate 165,037 of PVLA01002856.1, forward strand.
TATATCTCTAGAACTTATTCATCATCCCAAACTGAAACTCTGCACTCATTAAACAATAACTCTAGATTTACTTATTAATTTTATGAGCTTTTTATATGTTAAGATAATTTATGATTGGTCATATAAACCCTCCCAATAATTTTTGTAAAGTAGGCAGTTGCTTTTATGATTCACTCCCGTCAGGCACTGACCCCCAGCACACTACTAAAACTGTTCTTACCAAGGTCGCTCATGACCTCTATAGGGCTAAATCCAATCATCAAGGTTAGTTCTTATCTTCCTTGCCCTATCAGTAGAATTTGACACAATTGATCATTCCTTTCTTCTAATAAGACATTTTCTACTTGGACTCCAGGCCGCCACAGTCTCATGGTTTTTCTCATCCCACATTTGCCTCTTCATCAAAGTCACCTTTGTCAACTCTTCTTCCAGGTCTTCTGACTTTTGAGACCCCTGTCCCAGTCCTCACTTTTTGGGTGACTGCCTCAGTCTAAGGCTATGAATGTATCTCCATGCTGATGACCATCCCTGTGCAGGCCTAGTCCAGATTGCTACCCTGAATTCCCTAGTCTCATACTTACCTACCTACTAGTATTTTACCTCCATGTTAATAAATACATCATCTCTAACCTATTCAGAACAGAGTTCCTAGGCTTGATTATAGAAGAAAACTTGGCTGAAGTATTTCTCATACAAACAAGAACTTTCACATCCAAAATGTTTTGAAAATACTACAGAGCAAAGAGACATAGAAAGAAACTGAAGGGAAGGCAATACTGAAAAGGCAGGAATTATGTCATGTGCACATGTGTGTGGCTCTTTGCCTAAAGGAGACCCCTGTGCTACTTGAACCAGAACTAGACATCGCCACAGGTAGAACTTACTGAACTGAGACACTAAGGGACAGACCTTGGGGCTGGTAAGGGGCTTGAAAATCAAAGAGAGGAAAAATACCAGAAAGGACGGTGCTGCAGAAGCATCCCTGAATCTCAAAAATAAGAGTTTAAACTCTTCCAACCAATGAGTAACTGTCGAACTGTGTGTTTATGTTCAAGAGCAATTCCAGTGCTTTAGCAAATACAGAATAAGGAGCTGAGAGGGAATCTCAGGTTCTTCCATTGCAGAAAAGATAGGGATCAGAGTTTGAATCCATAGTCTTTATCCTAAGATGTTAGTGCGGAAACTCTGCAGTGTGTTACCACAAGATCCATAGTTCAATAAAATATGACTAAATTCTTGAGGAAAAAAAAGATAAATGAGATTCAGTTCAAGAAAAGGAAATAATCAGTATTGTCAGATATTGATATTGGCAGACAAGTCTTTAAAGCTGCTATTATATCTATATTTTAAGGAATTAATGCAAGCAATACGTTAATTATGTACAAACAGTTTATAAATCTGGAAGACTAATTATAACTATAAAAGAGTGAAAATGAAATTCTAAAATGTACAATACATAACTTTTCTAAGATGGACCTAAAAGTATCTTAAACACATCAGTGAACATGAGGATGGATCAACAGAAATTAGCTAATTTAAAACACCGATAAAAGGTACTGAAAATGAGTAATGCATAACCAATCTATAAGACTATGTCAGGCAGTAAAATATACATGTAAGCAGAGTCCCAGAGGAAACAGAATGGTGTGGAAAAAAAAGATTTGTTTTTCAAAATTTGATAAACCTCCCACAAACAATAAAAATAGCAACAACAACAACAAAACAAAAAACTGCATTTTCAGGTCTAATAAACTTTGAACCTCAGGAGATATACAAAGAAAGTACACTAAGGCTTATCAAAATAACACTTCTAAAAAGAAAAGAAAAGAGAAGAATCTCATAAACTGAAAGAGTAAAACAGCATTACAATTAAATGGGCAACATTACAAGTGACACTGACTTCTAATAAAAATGATATACACATATATATATATATAGTCAACTGTATTTATTTGCACACATATACAAGGCAGTTGACAATCAGGCAGTATCCTCAAAATGCCAACATAAAAAATTGATTCAATAACACTACCTTTCAAATGAGGGCAGGAAGAATGAAAATTGAAAGAATTTGTTGCTGGCAGATTTACACCATAACAAATGCTAAAGAAAGTTCTTTCAAATAGAAACAAGTATCAGTAGAATGGAATTTGGATAGGCAGAAAAGAATGCCACCAGGATTGGTAAATATAAAGTAAATAATAAAATTGTATATATATATATATATATATATATATATATATATATATATATATTTTAAAAGATACAGTTATTTAAAAGATATGGTATTTAAAGGAAAAATTATAACAATGTAATGGCGTTTGTGCTAAGTGATGATATGTTATATACTAACACAGTAGCAGAAAGGATTCGGGGGATAAAATAAACTATATTGCTGTAGTATTTTTATATTTCATGGAGGCAATATGGTCTAAACTCACCCACTGCACTTATTTTTCCCCACTGTGCTTCACACCTTCTAACGTGCTATATTTAGTTATTTTATATATTTTCTTTCTTCCTGCTAGAAAGAAAATCCTGGAAGTTGTGCTTCTTCTTCAGCTCTTAGAATAGTATGTGACCCATGCTAAACACTCAGTGCTTTTTGCACAAAAATGACTGGCCATATTAAAATCAGGAAACTGAGGTTTGAAATTCTTAAATGATTTATCCATAACGACATGACTGGTAAGTAAGAAACAGGTAGAATATGAACCCATTTCCACTAACTGAGAATTCAGGCTTTTAAACACAGAAGTGCGCTTGTACAGGGAAAGACGTGACTGCGCCGTAATCCCTGTGCCTTCCACAACTGAGGGTAAGTGTTGCGAACTTTCAGGCAAGACTCACCGGGTGCAGGCTGATCTCAGAACCCTCTGTTTCCCAGTGCTCTCTCATATCAGTGGTAAGCATGTTCACATGGCTCTTGGAAATTTCTCCCTGAAGGGGAAAAGAAGGGAGTGGCAGGAAAAACATTAACATCAGAAGAAATATGTTTGGCAACTGATGACATTTTTTTCAGAAAAAAAATAATCATTTGTTTGCCAGTAGATGCCAAATAGGCAGTTGTACAAAAGATAGAACAGGCCAGATTCATCTTTAGTAGAACCATAGAACTAAGGACCACAGAAAGCTAAACCAACACAAAAGGAAAAGCTCTTCCTGGAACATACTGTTTAAAGCAATCAGGATATACTGTTTAAAGCAATCAGGGATTGGAAGAGGAAAAAGAGAATATAACAGCATAAACATCACTCAGGGCTCTCCAATTTCAAATAAGGATCCCCAGATCCCTTCAGAAGATAAAGATCTAAGCAAGCATGTGCCATAGGTCACCAACTTATGGTATTTCAAGTCATAGAACACCCATCCAAAACTGGCAGTACTGAGGGGCATTTCAGAGAGCTGTGGAAAGTCTAGGCTCAGTCAGATCTGGAAAGGGTTGACCAGGGCGAACCAGTATTGTAGCTAAAGAGAACACAAGGCCACAGTGAGGTAGGAAGTGCTGAAGATCAAGATTGGAAAGAAAAAACAGCCTCAAGAAAGGAGAATGAGCAATGGTGTTGGAAGGACATACCTTTCAATCTGAGTGGAATTTGAACCTTCATGAGATGAGCCACCAATTTCAAATTAAGACCGCAAATATGAGTTAGGTTGCTCTGCTGAGACATGAGACAACTCTGGTGGCACTTTGAGTTCTTGGATATTCCTAAGGATAATCATAGTGCTGGACTTCCTAGTTGTTTCAGTTGTTTCCAGCCATAGCAGAGTCCTGTTCAACAAGATTACTCCTCAAACATTCCACTTGTCCATTTACCAAATGTTTTAAAAGTGTGCTTAGCTCTATAATGAGATCATTGCAAAAACCCAGTGCTCTGAGAGTTGCAAATATAACATGCAATAGTAAGTTTGAGGGTTTCAAAAATTCCCCCATGTACATACACTGTGATGAAAAAGTTTACAGTAGCTTCCCATTGGGCCATTACTAACCACTGGTTCATTCCAGTGACCTCCAGAATGAGGCTCTTTGGATCTCAGCAGCATAGATAATGAGAAAGGGAGCCAATGGTGATAATTAAGTCCAGGGAAGCTTATGTAATCATAAAGTTGTTTTTTTTATGGATTACATTCACTTTATTTACTCAGTTGAGAGCTTTCATGTCATGTGTATAAAATGCTCTGTGCAGTTGACCCCAACGTTGCTTGCACTGACTTAAGGAGTTCTGTGTGAGTTTTCTATGTTCAGGTTGCTGAGTTGCTGCTGTTGGTTTGTTGTCTTTCAGGATCAAGGTGGGTGCTTTCATATAAAATCTTGTTTTTCTTTCCTTCTCTGGCAATTCTTCAGTGAATTATTTCTTTTGCATAATTTTACCTGCAATGGAACCAGCATTCTAAATTCACCTATGCTAACATCACATGATCTTCTAATTCTGCTTGTTAACAAAAAGTATCCAAGTCTGGCCATGACAGATCCTAATGAACCATATGATACCTAATGCCATGCATAGGGAATGTTTTCAACACCTAAAATTCCTAGGGAGGTTAAAGGGCTTCCCCTTCATGGGTTCATTGGGCTCTGGTGCAGCTGCCATGGCTGTGAGTCAGTCAATAGAGCTGATCTTACAAAGAGTGATAAGCAAACTATATATGGTCTAGATTTGGGAACAGCCTCAGTGTCAAGGAACGGTATCAAGTATGGCAGTGCAGCAAAGGACACAAGTATAAATAGTAGATGGATCTGGGTCTCCAGGGACAGGAGCATTGTGGCTGTGGGTGCCTGATGCTTGGATAGGAATGTCAAACAGTGAGTGGGAATATGCCACAGTCTCATTGGTCAGGAGTTGGCAGATTTATAGACTAACGAGTTGCATGTTTAGGTTGAAATCTACTTCTGTTTTTGTGTATGGACAAGTGGTCAATGGTGGAGTGATAACCCAGAGCTGTGATTTACACTGAACTATAAATTTTACCCCAATCAGTCTGGAGATAATGAGCACAACCCAAGCAAAAGCCAAGGCTCCTGCCACAAATCAGTGGTCAGTGTGCACATCCAAGAGCTTGTGGGAAATCCAGGACTAGAAGTATGACAAAAGAGGTCCGATGCTGAAGAACCACAAGGACACAGCAAAAGGCAGGAGAAGAGATGAGTATACAGTGGAAGTTTCTAAGAATTTTCACAACAGAGATTGGAGTGCCCTGGTGTGTCTTATTAATGAACAACTAGAGAGATGGTGAATGTGGCTGGGTCAGCCTAGTTAAAGGTGCAGGAGCTGATGAGTATCAGGGAATAGAGGGAAGTCATGGCAGAATCAGTGGTGACACTGTGCAGGCAGCAGGGCTCTGGGAAGCCCATAACGCTGGATACATAGGTTCCCTATGCCCCACCCTGAAAAGTGTTGAGAGGGGACATGGACAATGCTAATGGCATAGCTCTTGGGATCCCAAGAATGGCAGAACCTGGTCTGTTGTCTATTCCTGTCATGCCTGTAGAAATGTACTGAATAGGAGTGAATGTTTTAAATTCAATTCTTAGGTTTATTGTTTACCTCGTAACCTTGAACAAGTTATTTAATCCTTATTCTTTACTTTCTTCATCTATAAAAAGGAGGCTATGTTGGTACTACCACATAGGATTATTATAATAACATTAATTCACATTAAGCACTGAAAACCATCCCTAGCAAGGATTAAGCACTCATTTAACATTAGCAATTATTACTATCTCTCAAGAGAGAAATACATAGGAACAGTAAGCAAACACAAGACAAAGGACCTGTTTGCTTTTAGCTTGCAAGAGCACCTAAGAACCCAGTGCAGAGATCTCATAATGTTCTAAAGAGCAAATAGCTTGGATTTAAAGTCTAAGAGGCCTTCATGATTTTCTAGGGCACACATTGAAATTTTGGATGTTAATGGTGTCTGTCCTGACTCATTACTAAAAATGGAGAAGAGAGCCTCTGTGTTTGGGACTGTGTGGAAACAGACCAGCAAGACCTACATCTACTTATTCACCAGCTGCATTCTACAGAAGACAGCAAAATAGGGAGTGGGTCAGGGTCTATGACATAAGGTGATACTGCCCCTCAATTAGTGTGGACCAGTGAACACCCCAGGATGTTAAGCAGTCAGTCACATGGGTGTCTTGCTTTCTTACTTACAGGTAGTTTGAAAGGTGGGAAAGGGCTGATGCAGACACAGGTTTTTGTCCAGAGAAGAAAAATGGATACACCCACTCCTATGCATGGATAGCCATCCAGTTGTAATAAAGTTGCTTCCAAAATCCAGACATTGTTTTTTCTGAGCTTAGTTTAAAGAATCCTGCCTGCCATTTTTAGTATTTGCCCAGAAACTGACCAGAACAAGAAGCAACTTGCTCCAAACTGGGCTGACTGGCCACTATGACAATTGACTGGACTGCCACCCTCAACCATAGATATGGGAGCAGTTTCCAATAAAAAATGTACTAATTTCAATTGACAATTTTCCTAACAGTGAGTTTTTATTTACTCCATGCTATTTCCATCTTTCAAGAAAGTTGCTTTTACTCCAATAGGCTGAATTCACCCAATGGAAGAGTTATAAAGAATGGAAGAGTTATAAAGTATGGGGCTCTGTGTTGCTCTTGAACATCTCCCTAGCCTTCGGCATATCTTTGAAGCTTGTGGTTTCTAACTTCACGGAAGACAGAAATCACGCTGCACGGTGGGATTTCCTTGGTGTACAAACCACTTTGAGAGGATGAGAAAGCATGGGCAGAACCATGTTAGGAAATGTGCAAGAACTCTACACAGGTAATTCGTGAGAGCAAGGTGGACTAGGGGCACTGTTAGAATTTACTTCTTCACCCAGTCTCCCTTTGTTTTTGGTAGCTTTGATTCTATAGATGTTTCACTTTTAGGGAGATATTATTCTAAAACCCAGAGAGCAGAAACTTTATTTCTCTTCTCTCTCATCCCAAAATTATCTCTTCCAGTTAAAATAGATTTCACAAAATCATAGCATTTCAGCTCTGGAAGTTATTCCTTTCTCACTCTTTTTTAGATATATATTTCCCTTCTAGAATCGTATTTTCTTTTCCTAAAATTAGTGCTCAGATGTCCATTTAGCAGGAATCTGTTGTTGGTAAATTCCAAAGCCTTAACCTGGAAATGTTTTTATTTATCTTTGACATAGACAGACAGGTTTCCTGAGGCTAGGTAGGTAGGTGAGTAGACATCTAACTAGTCTCATAATTTAAATGTTATTATTTGATTTTCATGTTATGGTAAATAATCAATTTTTGAGCACCATTGTTTACTTGAAGGTAATCTTGTTAAAGTTGCTTTTAATATTTTTACTTACCTTTTTTATCCTTTTATTTTATGTCTAAGTATAGATTTCTTTTTTTCTGGAAATTGTTAAGCTTTCTTAATCTGAGAATTTGAGTTTCTCATCAATTCTGAAATCTCTTATTATCATTTAAATAGTACCTTCTAATTTCTCTAGTCTCTTCTTCTAGAATTTTGATTAGATATTTCCTAGACTTCTTCTTTCAATCTATCATGTTTCCTTGAATTACTCTATCGTATTATCATTTTTTTTCCGCTTCATAATAGACTATATAATAATTTCTTTTATGCTATCTTCCAGTTCATTTGTTCTCTCTTTAACCCTATCCTGTTCTTAAATTCCATCCATTGAGTTACTAATTTTAAGAATTAAATGATTGTTTTATTACCAGAAATTTTATTTTTCAAGATGTTTTGGTATTTTTCATAATATATTGTTCTTTGATCATATTTTAAAATTATTTTTTATCTCTTTACACATTTTAAACAAACCTATTGCATAGTCTTTTCTAGGAAAGTCTTCCTGGTACCCAGGAGACTTTAAATCTTTTGCTTGTGGTTCCAGTCAACTCTTCTTCATTTGGTTTGTTTCTAAGATTTATAATTCTATTTTATCAGCTCTTATTCATTTCAGATGAATTCTTCAGAGTCCACTTTGAAGGCAATTCTTTGTAGAATTTACTTTTATTTCTGCCAGGAATTTGTTCTTTGGCCATTATTAGTTAATATTTGTGACTTGAGACTTTCTACATTTCCTAGGTAACTTAATAATAAGCCTGAGCTGAATGTGAACATGGATCTGTGTCCACACTTTCTTGAGAGAGACTGTCTTCCCACTTGCAAGAGTTTACATGCATGTTAGCAGTTTCTTCTCATGTCCTGGGCCAGTGTTTTCCAGCTCACCCTTGTCACTGAAGCTGGACTCCCCTCAGTGCTGTTAACTCCATCTGGGAGTCTGACTTTCTACTCTGTAGCATGCACAGTACCCAGGCTTGTCTCAGGTCATCTAATTCCACTAAGTCCCAGGGACAAGCAAAAGCCAGGAAAGTGACCAGAGCTTCAATGTGAATCTCATTCTTAATTCCATTCCCTCTTAGATTTGGGGTTCCAAGGATTTCCCTTTCTTGCTTGAAAACTCTGGAAGTCAAACCTTTAAAAATCATTACTACAGTTTGTTTGTGTTTCTTGGTGTTATGGACCAGGTGAGTTTTTCCAGGATGCAGATTTCCGAGTTAGCCTAGGTCAATGTGTTCTTGAAAACAACACAACTCTGATTTCAAAGGATTTGAAGTGCTTCAATGTGTTAGAATGAAATAAAAGGAAAACAGAGCTTTTCTGGATAAGGGTAGGAAGGCCCAGACTTCTGCTTAGAGTTTTCCTTATTCTTGGAGGCAGCACCCAAGATACCTACTGGGTACTTTTTGTAAGACAACACATGGGACACTTTAAGGAAAAGGCTATTCTTGACCAAATACTTTTTTAAAAACAGAAAGAAAAAATCCTACATTTATAGAGCTTCTCTGCTTGGACAAAGTCCATGGCACATACTAACATGAGGAAAGATGATGAATTTGGGGTAGCTACTGAGGCATTCTGTTCCTGGGCTTTTATCTAATCTTAAGGTTAATACACTTAGAGCAGGCTGTTGAGTTTAAATGCAAGGTTACCTTGATTTCTGGAATAGCTACACTGATGACACATTTGAGGTAAATGAATCAACACTTTTACTCACTGTCATTCTAACCTCAGAGCCATGTTAACAGAAGTACCCAAAATTACCTTAAATAATGTTGAAGATTTATTGTAAATGCATATTAATCCCTTCTAATAAAATATTATGCTTTAATGAAACATTAAGCAAAAAACACAACATCGTATATTAGATTACAAATGAAGTACAGAAGAAAAAAGTCTCATTTCATTAATCAAACTATTCAGACCCTCAGCAATTATTTGTTATCTCCACAAACCCTGTCACATTCAGAGACAGCTGAACTCAACATGCCTTCTATGACAGTCTGTGCTCAGAGAGGCTCCAGTGTGCACTCTTCTCTGATATGTCAGGGTGGATGACCATACTGCAGAGGAGAAGCCTGGCTGTGGAGCCAACCTCTTCAGCAAGGAGACAGATGCTGGGATTCCATCAGCAGGAACCATTGTCAGTGCAAGGTCTCCAGCCTTTCTATTCTGATCACAGGCTCTCTATTGAACTGCAAGACAGCATCCTTCATTGTTTAGAAGTCAGAGCCTTGAAATATAATTGCGATTGGAGAGGCTGGAAAAACAGGATTGGCTGGGATGACCACATGGCTTGAAGGCTAGTGTACTTACTCCAAAGGACATAAATGCAAAGGCAGAAGCATGAAAATGAGCCAGGGTAGGGGAGACAGACCAAAGCAAAGCACAGGCAATGTGCATTCACTAGAGTGCCTTCACTGGAGGGAGCAGTGATGTGTGAGAAAGGGCACTTACCTGCTGGAGGCTCGCTCACCCATCTTCCACGAGGTACCTTCTCATCCCCACTACACTCTGCATTTATTAAGAAAGGGGCATCAATAGTAATTGATGGAAGAGGTTAAACAACTGTGGCAAAAAAAAAACCCAAGTAACAATGTTAATGGACAGGAAGGGAACAACCTGAGAAAATTCTTGGTGCAAAATCTAGAGAACTTGGCAATGGTTGGATAAAAATGTTCTTCCTCTTCCATGGTACTTACCTGTGAAGAAAGAACTGAGACAGGAAGTGATTGAAAGATCAGCTGTATGTGTTAATATCTTCTCCCACTTTTTGGTTTATGTTCATAATCACTTTTTGGTTTATGTTCATAATCATGTCTTTTGATGAGCAAGAGGTTTTTATTTTATGACATCCAAATTAAATTTTTCATATTTAAATGTCTCAATGACCTCTCAGTGAAATCTTTGGCTACCATCATAGTCATGAAGATATTCCCCTTTGATTTCTTCTAGAAGTCTTAGAGTTTTAGCTCTGTGGTTAGACCCCGATGGTTATATAGGTGAGGCAGGAGTTGAGTTGAGATTCAGATTTCCTAATCACAACTTATCCTAGTGCCAGTTAAAAAAATATTTTCTATCCTCTTGGAATTGTTTCAGCCCCTTGTCAAGTTTTATTTGTCTATGTGATTTGTTTCTAGTCTCCATATTCTGTTCCATGAGTCTGTTTGTTGAAGAAATGAACCCAATCCTATTGCCTTTATTAATGCAGTGTTATAGTTAGTCTTGAAATCAGGTTATATATCTTCCAACTATGTCTTAACTCTTCAGTTTTTAATAATAAGTTCAACTAACTCACTCTACTTATGGAGACAGTTTACCATTGTCTTATTATTTCATTTGTTCAATAAATAATTATTGAATACCAGATTTGTGAAAAGTACTATGCTTCATATAGAGAAACTGTGATAAATTAAGTGTAATTCTTCCTTTTCTTTTTTGGTCCTAATGGGGATTCAATCCTGGGCCTCATGCATGCCAGGCCAGTGCTATGTACTGGAGCCATATCCCCAGAATTTTTTTTTTTAAATTTTGAGGCAGGGTCTCACTAAGTTGTCTAGAGTGGCCTCCAACTTGGGATCTTCCTGCTTCAGGCTCCTGATTAGCTGGGATCACAGACATGTGGCACCATACCCAGCTATAATTCCCATTTTAAGGAATTTGGTAAGGGAGACACTCACAAACACAAAAACTATTACACAATGCACTAAAAGTAAACATGCAGTCAATAAATATTTATTGAGTACATACTACCAGCTTAGCAGTGCATAATACTGAACTCATGTTGAATTTTAGCTCTGCCAATACAAGTGTGAACTCCTCTCCCCAGCCTGATGTCGCCCACATGATATCTTTTCCAAGCTACACATTTACTGCTAATTAGTTGGATCCTTCCCTTTTGAACATTTTCCACCACAAAAGCACAATAATATGAATAGTAATATCATATTAGCATAATGCTTTCAACTTTTCAAAGTGGTTTTACATCTCTTACTTTGTTTTTTCTCTTTGCATTTCTCCTGTGACTTAGGCAAAGCTACTGTTATTATTTTTATTTGACAGGGAAAAGTAGTTCACAGAAACATTAAGTGATTTGCTGCCATCATTCAGCTAGGGCAAGAAGACTTCCCCTTCCCTCCACTCCCAACTCCCTTCTTGTTTTCTCCATTTCTCTCTCTCACTCTTCAACATCTTATCAGTATATAACAGACAGGGAAGCCTTGTAATTACAGGTACCACTTCTGGGCTCTAAGTTAAGCTGCTATAATGGTACCTTCTGCTGAAAGACGACAATAGATTGTCAGTGTTATCTCTACATGCTGATGGAGATTTATGAATGGGGACGGAGGAAAGAATCATGATCATTTTCACTATTATAACTGCGTGCAGAAGATTCATAACATTTCTGACACCTTCTTCATCCTTTTTACCAGGCATCAGCTGTCAGTGGAAGGTCGCCTTTTCCCACCCAGCTTTGAAATGAAGTGATAAATGTGTCAGGAAGCTCATGGAGGGCGCAATCTTCTGCCTCATAAACAGTTTTCACTGATACATACATTAAATTTTGCTTTTCCTTTTTTTAAGCCTCCAAAAAGGTGCTTGCGAAACAGCATTGTCAGTGATGAATGTTTCCCCTTCTGTGAGACTTTGCAGGATGTGGGCTGCACATCTTTAAAGAATAAAGATGTATATATGGCAGGGAATCTTGAATCTTGCTGGACCCCAGGCTGACCAGCTGATTAGGGCTGTCCCTTCTACATGAGCAAATCTACACTCAATGCTGCATTTTCTGAGCTCTTCTCCTCCCAACTCCTCTTGTCTCTGTGTTCCACATCTTACTACAACACTCACTGAGCCTTGGGAGATGCAGAGATATTGAATGCATTTAAGAAAAAAAAATTTAGTTCAGTTTATTTTATTTTATTTTTTTCAGTGTTTAATGCAAGGGGCTTGTTTTGCATTCCCGTCAGCAACATAGACAGTGAGGAGTCTGTAATTGGGATCATGGTAGGAAGCTTGCTGGGAACCTAGAGAAAGTTTTGCAAAATTAGTCTGTTGAAAGGATGGGGGTGGGGTGAAGGGGGGAGCCCAAGAACATTTCTTTGGGCAGAAGTAGCATACAAGTGTGCATTTTCCCAGAGAAATTGAAAGGGATATATTATCCCAGCAAATTAGGAAACAAAAAGCTGGCAACAACAGAGCATGAGATAATAGTTAAGCTCCAGGTCTTCAGCCTTTGTCATTTTTACTGATACTATTAAATTGTATATGATCCAACTCATTAACTGCTAACTGGCTCTTTCTATTTGCTCTTACTAATTATTCACCTTTATCTGTCTAGCACCTGCCATGGTACCTGACACATACCAGGAATTCATTGAAAGTTAAATTTAAAATATTCCTCATTTGATCATATTCCAAATATAAAAATACTTCCCACTGAAGTGTGCATATTCTGCTTTATATGAAATGGAATATTTTGTTTCTGTGTGTGCCCAGGAAGACGGGAGTATCTAATACATAGTCCTGCAGAAATTATGCCATAACGAGGTGCTTATTTTATTGGGGTTTTCTCTTGTTTGTGCATTATGCTGGAAGATTTTAATTCCCCTTCACCTCCCCCCTCCTTTGTGCCTCTTAACAGTTTTCCAAGTGAGCTTCTCACTTCCTCTGGAGGCACACCTGTACGTGCTTTTGGAAAAGTACATCAGCTTTCCTGTGGAAGCTCATTTATAATCTAGCGAGGCTAAATTTGCCTGCTTTGAAAGTCTGAAAAGCTCGTTTTAGGCTGGCCTTAGCCACAACACCCTAAATGATTATGACTGGGACTCTAACTCTTCCTCCCTGACCCCCTCCATGAAGGGTAGTTCCAGGACAGCATAACCTGAACTTCACAGTACTTCCTGTGTCAAATGGTATGTGAGAAAACTGAGGAAGGTCTCTTTCCGGTTTCGAGCAGTTAATATTTTGCTTTTGCATACCATTAAAGTTGCCAGAGTGCTGCAGGCTAGTGTGCCTTTGTGTTAGTTATGGGAGACATAAACTGATCAGTTCAATTTTAAAGAGATAGCTTTGCTCTTGTCTGACTTAGAAAATGTTTCTTAGCGCACACAGCAGAGCAGAATATCTGAGTTCTGGTGATATGTCACAATGTTTGGATATAAAGAGAAGTAGAAAATGTTCTCCAAAGTAAGCATTCATTAAGAATGAGGATATGGGCGAAGTTGGTAGTGTTGCGTTGGAGGTGTTGGTGTGAATTTGCAGCCTTGTTCTCTACATACACAAAATTAAACATGCAGAAGTCGTTACAGATGTGGTATGCAGGGGATAATACACATATGCATCTCCTATTTGTGTACAGTGAAGGAGCTTGGAAGAAATGGCTCTCTCCTTGAAGCAACAAGCATTTCTCATACCCAGATCTTGGTTTCCAAGAGCCACTCTCCCATAAAAGACTGTAAACCCCTGGACAGATGGTTGGTTCCAGTATTAAAGCATGAGAAATACAAGGTGAACCTGGAATATCTGTGATACTACAACATATGAAGTGTACAAACAAGCAAAAAAGCATGGGGACATGTAAGAAGTGGTCAGGGGTTCTCCATTGCCAAACCCAGAGCTAATTATACAACAAAACAGGTAATGTTTTGTTACCTTTCAAGTGGTTCTTATCTAATACATGGTCCTGCAGAAATTAGGCCATGATGAGGTATTTATTTTACTGAGATTTTCCCAATAAAATAATAGTATTGGATGCTAGCCATAGAATAAAATATATATTTACAGTGATATAAATAAATAAACAGGTAAACAAGAACAGGAGGCACTTTTCCTCACAGAATTCTAATTAATCAGAGGAATGTGGAGATTATAAAATCAACAAAATATTACAAGAGTAATTGTTGCAGGCAAGAATCACCAGTGAATGCTAAAATCAGTGAACAAAAGTATGAGGAAGGACAGGATATTTGTGTTGCCTAGAAGAAATAAATTCTCCCAATGTATTTACTACAAAGGGGAAAATGTGAATTTTGCAGTAGCAAACCTCAGCAGACTTCATGTTTGCCAATAATCAAAGTCAGGCTGACTTTACATACACCCTCCTGGGATGTAGGCTGCTACCCTTGCCGAGACAGTAAGATGTGGTGCATCTTGTGTAAAACATATGACCTCAGCTAATTGTGATTGGGCACCAAACACAGCTGAATTAAGGACAATGTAACTGTTCAGTATTCTGTAAAAGTGACAAGGTCACAAAAGGCAAGGGAAGTTTGAGATGCTATCATAACTGGAGGTAACAGTCCAATGCTGTGTTAAAGTCTGTATTGACAAAAATATTAGTGGAAATATTGGTGAAATGCAAATGAAGTGTGGAGTTAGTCATATTGTACCAATTAACTTCATATTTTTGGTCCTTGTGCAATACTTACGTGTGATATTAACATTATGAAATTATGTGAGGGGTATATGAGTGCTCCCTTGCTATATGTATAATTTTACATAAACATAAAAGTATTTAAAGTTTTGAAAACTTTGGGTATAAAAGCTGTTTGTAAGAAGGCACCCAGCTAGGACATTTTTCTTTCATAGTGAAATTTTATTCATTCAAACCCAGCTGATAGGAACACTGAAGTGCGGAAATTTTCTTCTCTTTTTCTTCTGCTTTTCGCAGAAAGTCTGGCAAGCTGTATACCTAGGATTTATTCATAAAAAGTTTATTTCCAAGGGAAATCCCAGGGTTACTGTAGATCCAGGATGGCTTCAATCCTGGATACTGAGGATTCCCACATATTCTCTTCCTCCTGTGTTGTCCATCTCAGAATACTCTGAATTCATCAGGGACTTGCATAACCACACAGTTGTCCATGCATCTTCTTTACCAGAAATCACTTCTCCGTTTTGCCTCTCCACTGCCTTTGGGATCAGCCAGAAATTAGTTTGAATGGTGGTCTTGCCAAAATCAGCCATCTGAGTCTTAGTTCTCTGAATATTAGTTCTTTATCTTGGGGCCGGGGATATAGCTTAGTGGCACAGTGCCTGCCTGGCAAGCATAAGGTTCTGAGTTCAATTCCCAGTGCCAAGAAATCAATAATTTCTTCATCTGTACACATAAACAATAATCCTTCCCCTACATGAAGTTTTAGGTGGTTGGCACAATAGCTAATCCATAGTGAACACTGTAAATTGTGGCTCCATATGTAGTTTGTTTATATTTATTTAATTTTTTTGGAGACAGTATCTTGGTCTGTTGCCCAGGCTTGCCTTGAATGCTTGGACTCAAGTGATTCTCTCACCTTAGCCTCCCTAGTAGCTGGGACCACAGGCACCTGCCACCATGCCCAACCTCTGTTTTTAGTATTAACAGTGGAAGGCTCGATGATGTCACCTTTTCTGTGAGGTTCTTGACTGATTCATTCACTTATACATTCATTAAGCAAAATCATTAAATGCACTACATATTTATTCCTGCCTCAGAGGCCTTAGAGATACAGCAGCCTACTGCACACACAGCTCTCCATCCTGGTACAGTTGACAACCTCTAACAGAGGAGACAGGCATCAAACCATCCATTCTGGGTCTTAGCTGTGCGGCCAGAGGGGAAACGCTGGTTTCCAAACCTGCTGCAATCGCATTGAGTCAACGCCTCCTTTCTTTACCCTGACACAGTAAAGATGGATTCTCTCCCATTTCGGAATAAATGAGGGCAGGTACAGTTGAAATCAATTGTTTATAATTAGATAATAAATAGCTTTCTGGAAAACTTTATCTGAATAGAAAGCTCCCTTCTCCATCCACTGAGTGTCCTGCTTAGCTGAGCATTATATTAGCTTAATTCCCTGTGAGTGCTGCTTACTTCACCCCTGCCTTCCACTGAGGCTGCACTGCCTTAAGACTGGGGTTGTGGCAGTTACTTTGGTTCATTGTGGGGTGGAAAAGATGTTGGTCTCAGTGGTCCCTGAGGAAGTGGTTGGCTTGAGGTGCATAAACCTTGTGATACAGCATGGTCAGGTAGAGCCCAAAGCACAGAATATAACATTCTGCCCTGGGGAGAGACCAGGGTGAGCCTAGGACACATGCTGATCCACTCTCAGGGAAATTGCAATCCTGGACCAACACCTAGTTGCTTCATTCCTGCCCCGGACTCTATTGGTGAGGGGGCAAGGGACAGCACGGGCTCTGAGGCCCCTGCCATTCTGAGCCTTTTAATCAACTCAGTGAATTGGGTTTTTGTTTTGTTTTGTTCTGTTACCTCTCTGTGCCTCTTTTCTACAGTGTAAATGAGAACATCTTCAGCTTCATAATAGCAGGCCAGAATATAGCTCAGTGGCATAAGTGCCTGCCTGGCAAGCACAAGGTCCTGAGTTTGATTCCCGGTACAAATCAAAAAACGTCCTAGTGATGCTGCACAAAAAAAATAAGTAAGATGAGTGAAAGGCAAGGTTTGGCATGTGAAGGTTCATGCTTTCTGTCACTAAATATTTTCTGTGTCCTGTTATGTGTGCCCTTCTTTGACATGAAGAGTGAAGATACACAGGTAGTAACACAGCCTGATCACGAGAAATGACACTTGTATCTCGGAAGCTGTTTTCTACCAGCTGGTTGTTTACATGATTTTCCATGCAAGAGGACTGGGTTTTTCTCATCTCTCAGTCTGTGCCACCACCAGCTGGGATCTCCAAAGGCGAGAATGACTTTTTCTTGGAAACCTGTTCTCACAGGATGCATCCTGAACTACACAGCCTTGCTCACCATTCAAGTGTCACTTTTTGGACAGTATTACTGCAGATAGTGAAACTGGCCTAGGAGTTACTGCATTCTGGCCCCTCCTCTGTCACTGACTTCCTGTGGCCTTGGGCAAGTCACTGCAGCTGCCTGGCTCCCAGTGTCCTCCTGTGTACACTGGAAAGGAGACATTCCTATAAATCAGTGCTCCCATGACCAAAATGCTTCCTTCTTACATGTGTTTAAGTGTACAACACTAATGGAATCCCTGTCTTCCCAGAGCTTACCTCACAGTCTAGAATGCAGAGGGTAGTCACAAAATGCAAAGTTGACCACAGTATGGAAAAGGAGTATACATGAAACAGAGAGAAAAGCAGCACTTTCTAAACCAGAACGTTCTGAGAGTCTAGCTGGGATCTTTCTGTTGGCACTCCAAGAGTTAAATAAGCTGTGTGAAATACTGACTAAAGTGTTTCTCCCGAGACCATCCGTACTTAAGTGCATTTCTGCCAATCATAATGTCCTACTTCTTCACACTTGCTCAGTATTATCTCTCTCTTAATAACACAATCTCCTACCCTCTCCTACCTGTACAGCCATTTTACTTTGATCTAATAGATCACAAGTCCCTCTCTATCTGACTCAACATCATCTTGTGTAATTCTTTTATTCACCTCTTTTCTTCTCCCCTTCCTATTTCCTAGTGTTGATGTTTCTGCATTTGTGTCTATCCCCTCTATCGTGTGATCCATCAGCAAGAATGGCAATGGATTGCCCAGAAAAACCCTGAGCTGTGCTAAAACATGGACTGGAGTTCCACTTCCCTAATTAATCACTAGTTATGTGACTGCATAAGGGTACTCAGTGCTTTCAGCCCAGAGAGGCCAAATGAAAGGAGAAAACAGTTTGGGGGAAGTATCTACCCATTATTTTCAACCTTGATGGATTGAACATCTTTTGCAATAATAGCACTTGTGATACATTAAGTGATTTTATAGATGCTTTACACATAGTTGCTTATAAATTCTTCACAATATTCCTATGAAATAGAAAGATATGATAGTCAGGAGCCCAGATAGCTCAGTTGGTAGAGCATCAGACTTTTAATCTGAGGGTCCAGGGTTCAAGTCCCTGTTTGGGCACAGCTTCTTTATAATAAAATGACATAACAATAATAATCCTTATTTGCACCTTCATCCTTATTTTGCACAGGAAAACTAGAAGCCCAGGGAGACAAAGTGAGCACCTCAGCTTGTGAATCTGAAAGCCAGATTTGCACTGGGAATCTCATCCTAGCCCCATGCATTATGGCACCTCACTATTCCAATTATACTGTTAGGTTTTCTCTAATGAGACTAATGATAGCTTCTCCAAGAAATTGGCATAGGAATTAATGTATAGAAAATTCTTAATATTGTACCTGCCATTTGTAGATGGTAAAAATATCAGTTATTTTTTAAAAATTGTCAGTTTATTTTTTAAAAAGTACATCCCATGATTTTGCACTTCTCTGAATTTTCCTAGCATATACCCAACCTTTCTACCATGTTCTATATATTCTTCATCCTATCCAGATACATTAACTATATCATGCTTTTGCTTTTATACATATATATTTTTGCCTATATTCACCCTCATTCAGTCTTTTAACTACCATTCCACAGCCATTATTTACTAAAAAATTATTAGTATCAGTGTAAAATATGCATGTAGTTCAAAAAAGACAAGTAGAACTAAAACTATCAGTACCTAGCCCTCTATGCTCACATTCAGAGACAGCCATTTTCGGTACTTAGCTTTTTCTAAAATTTACTCTATATTCCTAAATTATATGCACATGCTATCTGTATATAATTTATTGGAAACATTTCTATTGACATCATACCACACAAGATGAGGATTTAACAAACAAGCACCACCAACCCCCACCTGACGTGCATAGCCTGTCAAGGCCAGACATCCTTGTATTTTAAATCATAGTTCTGAAAAAAGTCATATTCAATCACTATTATAAACAGAGTAATATTCAGTCTCTCATCATAGGTAGGTAGGTAGATAGTTGTGTATGGTATGCGTGTGTGTTTTGTGGTCTAACCAAGTAGTATATTATGATTATACTTCATTTTACATTCACCTTTATATTTTTCTTGAAATTAATTGCTGCCTTTAGCTTTTTATGTCTGATCACTAAATATTCCTCATACCCCCAACAGGAGGGAACAACTCCTTTCCTGGACTCAGGGCAAGAGCAGAAATGGAAGCCTCCATTCTATATGCTAATGAATGGTTAATGCTCCTGGACTAGTGTCATTTACTGTGATTCCGTGATTCCTTGAAAAGTATATAAAACCAGAACAAAATATGTATAAATAGCTAGTTTATGACATGTAAGTGAACAGCAGTGCAGATTCAAACTTTATTTTGTTCTCTGTCCTACAGTAGTGAGCTGTCCTGCCCAGAGAGGAGGATAAAGGGTTTCTTCCCCACTGTTGCAGGGCTTTAGCTATGGCCCTGCAGGTCTCCCTTCAGGGCTGGGGAGTGCTCAGGGTAAATACCCACTTTCCCTTTTTTTCCTTCCCTGCTCCCCCACTCACCTCCCTTGCGGCTCCCCGCCATTCATGACCCCTTGGGAGACACCCAGTGAAGTCCGTGGCTATAAGGTTTTATTCACACTACCTGTTCCACACCTACCCACATCCTTTCCCTGTTGCCCCAGCTTCCTCAGCTCCCCTACACCATGCCCGCACCTTCCACTTCTGCCAGCATTGTTCACCCTCTTATGCTCTCCAGGGAACTTAAGAGTGGAAGATGAAGCTTTAATTAGGAGCTCCCTGACTCCTCAGTGATCTGGACAAAAAGCAAGGGGCTGAGGATGATGGTAATGGTGCCCAGCTTGGGTCCACAGGCTGCCGTCTCCCCCGCTGTGCCTACCCAGGGCTCTGCCACTCACTAAGAAGCCCCTACCACCAACAACCTAGGTCCTGGCCTCTGCTCATGTCCCCATACACAAAGTCACCTTGGACACCATTTGGCACAGTTCACCCTCAACAGGATGAAGAGAGTCACAAATGCCCCAGAAGGAAAATTTGGATAAGAAAATTCAGTGCCCCAAGTATCCACAGTATGAACCACTATAAGCAAAGAGTGTGGAGACTGCAGGTCTGTCCGCTTGATCCCAGAGACACTTCCCACAACAAGGAGGAGCCGGGAGGAGAAAGATCCAGGCCCCTCTTGCCCGGGGCTTAGACCAAATTCCCTCTGAGTACGTAAGAAACCACTTGGTAGCCTCAACCGGTGTTACTTTTTTTCTTGTCCAGTCTTGAGCCCTCTGCCCTCCTCCTCCTTCAGAGACCCTCTGCTGCATAGATACCAGCTGTCAGTCAGGTATGGTGTCCACCAGTGTCAGGAGAAGCCTCTTCTTGCCCATCCTGGATTTTTTTTTTTTTTTTTGGTTTACTCCTTTATCTTGGTGGAGCTCATACACAAGTAACCTTCTAAGAAAGGATCATATAAAGTATATTTTTGAGGCTTCCCCATTCCTGAAAATAGTAATTCTAAGCTTAGGTTGATACCTTAGATAGAATAAATTCTAGGCTCATCTTCCGTGTCCCTCAGAATTTTGAAGACCGTATTTCCTTCTCCTCTAGTTTATAATATTGCTGGCCAAGCACTCATGTCATTGTACCTCATACCTTTTTGTTCACAACCCCACATTCAAACCTCTTAAGATCTTCTCTATGTTCTAGCAGTCTAAAAATTCAGGTGCCTTGGTGAAAATCATTGCCCTGCCTGAGTACTCAGGGAATGGGGGGCTCTTGCAATATGGCGGTTTAGATCCTTCTACTTGGGAGTGAGCCCACCTGAAGCATAGCCCAACCAAAGCTGAGCCCCAGCCAGTGTGCCAACTAGTGGGCAGGAAATGAATACCACCATATGCCACTGCAATTTGGGATTTGTTTGTTATCATCACAAAATCTGACAGATACTTGTTGGCTGTCAATGTGTACTTAAGAATGATGTATTCAAAACCTCTTTAGACACCATGTGTGTGTATTTCTGTGTGTCTTTGTATATGCATGTGTGCATGTATGTGGCTGCTGCTTGTTGACTGGAGACCCCCATGGGGAGATTAGTCAGGACCTGGCTATGTCATGTTGGTGCACTCATGGGGATGCCCTCTGGCAGGTTTTTAGAGAAGCCTTGTCCATCTCCTCCTGGGTAGCAATCTGCAGGCTAGCCGTGTCCTAGTAGCTGAGCAGGGAAGAGGACTGGGTCCCATCCTTAGACTTTGCCTATGCTTTCCAGGCAGTCTTTGACCCCTGACTGTGTCTGTCCCCAGGCTTGAAGCTCCTCTGGTCTCATGTCTCCACACAGTGAACCCCTGCTCTTTGTAAGGTGGAAAGCAATAGACTTGGCTGCATTGGCTCAGGGAGGAGTGAGGGTCTTTGGATGAGTGCTTCTCAAGTGGAGAAAGTTTTCAACCTGAACAATTAATAGCACCTGGAGGCTTTTTTTGGTGTCCTATGAGTAGAAGCCAGGACTCATGCTTAAACTGCTACAGTTTCAACTGTCACCAATACAAAGAAGTAGGAAGCTTCAATGGTTGGTCCTGCTGAGACCAAGAAATTGCAGCCATTCTGCTGCCTTCTGAGGAGTTTGGGGTCACCAGCTCTTGCACTGTTCCCATGTGCAAACGCCTGCATAAGCTGGCTCCTTGCCTGCTGCTGGGTGTGCACACACTGCTCCACACAGTACCTCATCCACCAGTTTCCACCTTCCAAGATGTTTTGGCAGGACCTCTGATTCAGTGGTGTCTTCTGGCCCAACCTCGCTGTCCCTGTGAGCTTAACTGTTTTATTCCCTTATGCCCTTTTAGCTATGTTTGAGACAGTGAGAGAGCTAAAATAAATATGTGCATTCAATTTGTCGTATTTCACCAGGAGTCTACATCCATCCTGAAATTCTATTTTACATTTTTTTATTAAATGCAAAAAAGAAAAACAGAAAAAAGGATAGAAATAATACAGAATGTAAAAAAATTTCTGAAACTTTTAAAGAAGTAGTTTCTCCCTTTCAGTCCAGTCCCAGTGTCATAGACTGCAGGTTCTTCCTATGTTTCTTATAAACACCACAGAAGCAGAGGAGTGTCATGTAGGGAGGGTGGAGTGGGTGTTTTATTTCTCTCTGAAAAGCACTTGTGTTATCAGTAGACAGAACAATAAGTGGATAGACAGTGTGAATATTCATCTCTAGCACTTCAAGAATGCATGGAAATCATCAGGAACAGGGTTATTTCCCTTCAGTTATGTTGCTGGATGCCACAGTTTGTGTCTAGAATGTTCCTCCAAAGGCCAGTGTGTTAACAGGCTTGGTCCCAGCCTGTGGTCCTCTTGGAAAGTCATGGAGCCTTGTAGATGGGTCCTGGTGAGAGGTCTGAAGATCACACAGGTCATGTTCTCAAGGGAGATAGTGAGATCCCAACCTCTTTATCCCTCTTTCCTGCTCAACCATTAGGTGGGTAGTTCTGCCCCCATGCCTATGTATTTCTGCCATGGTGAGTGGCCTGACCTCAGGCCCCAAAGCAACAGTGCCAGCCAATTGTGGGCTGGGACCTCCAAGCCAATTGATTATGTCTGGTATGTTGTTAGAGTGATAGAAAGCTGACTAACATACTTGGCCATTCCAGGCATTTCCATTTACCTTTGCATGAGCAACTGTACTCACCAGATGTACTTTCAAAACTAAAACTCAGTTTACTTTGAAATAAAATATTTCCATAACTGAATTAGGAGAATCATTTGCGACAATTAGGTGATCTTAACAATTAAATACCGCAGGAAGTTGAGGGGAAGAGGGTAAATTCTACATTCTAGTGCATACTGTCACCTGCCAAAGGCTCTGATTCTGAGCTTTGCTCTATTAAAAAAAAAAGGAAAATTAGTAAGACAGAAGAAGGGTGTTAAAGACATCTCACCTGCAGCCTGAGGCTTTCTGACAATATAATGCAAGAAAAGTACTGGAAGTAAGTAGAAGAAAGGATTAGCATTTTGTTACCTGCTTCAGTGATGTGAAATGTTCACAGATTTCAGATCACCAGTGCTGGCCTGATACAAGCCTGTGTGTTTGTCAGATGGAGTGAGAGGAGAGGCACAATGCCCTTTAGTGTCCCAGCTGGTCAAGGAAGTCCTAGGTTCCACTTCCAGATCTCAGGGCCCCAGTCTGTGTTCTCTCTCCTGTGAGCCTCTCATTTGCGAGAGAAGACTAAGCGTTAATGAGGCAGTTAGGACAAATTGGTGACAAGATGCTCAAGCAGGAAGCCTGAGTCTGTTCCCTTCCTCTGCTTTCTGTCACATACGGATTGTTAAATTTATGGGGCCGTGTCAAGGTAGCTTTCTTTTTTCCTCCTTCCTCTAGATCATTTTTCTGTTAAGGACTGTTTCCTTTTGAAAATATGTTTTAGCTACTCTTTTACAACATTACCCACACTTTACAGAAAGGAAGCTTATTAAAAGTTAGAAAGGAATGCAGAAAATAGCAACTACCTTGCACCCGAACAAAAAGATACATATGGTAGAAAAACTGAGACTTCTACCTTTATTAAATTAAATGACAGTAAAATAGGTTTGTTTCCATTTACATTTTTAAGCATACAGATTTAGAAATGAATAGTGAACAGTCATCGTCCTGAAGATACAAATCACGTTTTGACTTAACTTTTTAAGAAAAATAAAGGAAGGAAGACCTGTTTTGGGCACAATTAGTTCAACCTACCAAATCTACAGCAGAGATCTTCACAAAGCAACAAAACCAAGGAAACAAGTAATTTCTCCCAAATTTCTAGGCTCTTTTATTTCTCTAGTCTTTTTCTCTAGATGCATTTCAAAGCCTACTTTTATATCCACAATTATGTTAATTTTGCTAATTAGGATACCCCATAATAGGGAAACCCTGGGAGACAAACAATTATTGAGCACTGTTTTTGTGTAAAGCAAGTGGGATTTTTCGGTCTGTTTGTTTGTTTCTTAATGAAGTGAGGTTCATCTGAATCTGTTACATAGTTTATGTGTCTTGTTTTATTTTCTACTGACATCAATTCTTTAAGATATGTATTGGACTCATTAGCCATGGTCCTTCTACCTGCTGGGTCTCTTTTCATCTTCACTCATGGTCCCTGTAGCGAGACAGTAGGGTTGTGCTCTTGTTTACACAGAAGGGGACCCTGACTAAGAGTGGTCACTTGACTTAAAAATGGCCTGTTGATCATTTATCAGCAACCAGTGGCCTGCTGGAAAGGATGATAACAGTGAGGTAATCCATTAGACCATCTCCTGTAAACTGCTATCCATAAAGCAGTGCTGTAACAAATATCCAGAATCAAAACATTCAAGAGAGATCATGTGGGCCCTCGGGGTGTGGAGAGATCAGCAAGCTTGATTGGACCATCTCTGACTTCCAGGCTATTCTGCTTGCACCTATACAATTGCATTATAATTGTGCTTTTCTCAGAGTGGCCAATGGGCCCTGTCATGTAACAGAAGAAGGAGTTAGTAGGTTTATTTGATAGATGTAGATGCTGAGACTATAGGGTTGTCTATATCTGAGTAACAGAATTCACATTCTCCCCCACTGTGCTACTTCCCAGGTTTCTTGTTCCAATCTCTCTTTCCCCAGCGCCTTATAAAGGATTCCATGGAAAGCACAGCCCCTGCCTTCCCTGTAGCCTTTCTAGAGCAAGTCCGGAAACATTTAGAAGAAGGAAGGAGGCCTCTGTCATATCTGCCTTCAAATCAAACCCTTTCTTCTTCTCCCCCCTTGCTTCTCAAGTGTTCCATTTGGACCTGGCCCCATCACCTTGCTCTTAAAACAGATGTACCCACAGCCCCTTCCACACAGCAGCCAGAATAGTTTCCTTAAAATGTGAGTTGGTGTTCAGTTGCTGTTCTGCTTTAAGATGGTGAGTTGAGCACACTCTTTATCAGCCAGCCCTTCCCTGCCTCCTAATCCCACCAAGTTTAGAAAGGGTAAAGTGAAACATATTGTTTCTCATAAGCTGTACTGAAACTAGGAAAGGGGACATGTGACCGTTGCAGAAATTTTGATTAATCTCTTGAGGATGGGAGGTGGATGGAATCATGTTGGCTGATAAACCAGGGATGGGAATCCCATGCCGGGCTGCCAGATATTAGTCTTTGGGCAGTCCCAAGTACATATAGGACAGGAGCCAGCTGGTCCATCAGAAGCCTAAGGGGAAACTGGGGCTCCTATATCTGAGTTGTGTTTCACCAGTATAGTCCTTCATATATAAACACAGATGAACTTAGAACCACCAGACACCAGACATAATCCACAGCAACGTGGTTAGCACTCCCTGCAAATCACCCATGAAGCAGAGAGGGCATCTGTCACTGTTTATGTCGGTGGCCCCTAGGCCTCATGCGTTTGTATTGTGCATTTGTGATTGGTTCACTGTCTAGCGCTTGGTTTGGCAGTGTGAGTGCTTTGCCGCCTAGAAGTGGAGCCAGGATGTGATGTAATGGCAGGAAGAAGGTCTCTCTCTCTCTCTCTCTCTCTCTCTCTCTCTCTCTCTTGCCGGTTTCCGCCTTGCTGTTTGCAGCCGCCATGAACTGCAGCCTGCCATGCCACCCTGCCTTGGAGCCAACTGAGTATGGACTGAAACCTCCAAAAACTGTAAGAAATAAATCTTTCCTTTCCCAACTTTGGGCATCAGGTATTTTGTCTCAGCGACAAGTAAAAAAGTCACTAAGACAGCATCTAAGAAAGAGAAGAAAACCTTTTAAAATCTCAGTATCCTTAGTGTTACTATTACATAGAACCCTAAGCAAGCATGGGCCACTGTGGAAGAATCAAAGAACAAGAAAGAACTCATGGAAAGAAAAAAAG
The DNA here is from genome assembly GCA_004027455.1 of Hydrochoerus hydrochaeris. Lineage (NCBI taxonomy): Eukaryota > Metazoa > Chordata > Mammalia > Rodentia > Hydrochaeridae > Hydrochoerus > Hydrochoerus hydrochaeris. Next base: position 191,004 of record PVLA01002856.1, read on the forward strand.
GTGTATGCTTGCCAACACATTTATTTTAAGGAACTGCTAGAAACTATTGAGGAGTTCCCCTAAGCATAAAATTTAAAAAGATTAAAAATGTGAGCAAAAGATTAAAAATATGACAAAAAGACAAGAAATACAAGACACAAAAAATAATAAAGAAGAACCAGCATCCATCAAAAGAAAGAACAGAGTCAAAAAAAAAAAAAAAAGAAGAAGAGGGATGGAGAGCAAAAGGAAGACAAAAAGGAACAGGAATAAAAAAGGAACCTGAGGCTTCCTTTTTTCAGTAGTAGAGAGATCGAAATCTTCAGAATGAAAGGCTTCACCAAATGTCAGTAAGGAAGAATGGAAAAGACCCCGAATATCTTCATTCTTGTGTAATTTCAGAACATTAAGAATAAAAAAAAAAAACAAGAAAAGGGTAAGTACTTTCAAATAGAAATATAAATCCATATTATACACAGATAGGTGCCCAGAGACACTGTCAAATGGGAATACAAGTACATGTACATCTCTGTGTCTTTCAGGGCTAAACTCAAGAGAATCATATCTTCAAAAATACGGCTTCAGTACTCTATACAACTTGGCTCACTTGACTTTGAAAACAACTGTATAAGAAAGTTCCAAGGATATAGGAAGCTAGCACCCAGAGTGCAGTAACCCATGTCTCTAACCCCAGGGACTCCAGACGTTCACCCTTGAGACATTCCTTATGCTCTAGGGATATATCAATAACAGAAATAATTGAAAAACTAATAAATTAAAATTCAGAGATGGGTTTTAAAAGATTGGTCAAACATTTCTATACACTAAAAACAGAAGAAAAAATCAAAGAGATAAACAGAGTGGTGCTAAGTGTAGGCCAGGAAGGGGCTGCCATTCTTTCCCAGAATTAAGGAACCAAAGTCAAGCTCTTTTCTTGAGGCCTGTGGCGGGTGGAGCTCCTGTGCATGATAGGAGTCTGAAGATACTGTTTTTGACTACCACCCAGAACTTTTCACTGTCAACAAGGTGCAAGTGTTGAGAGAGATAAGGGCATAGATGGTACTTATAAGTGGGATTTGACCCAAGAACCCCCTCCTGCCTCTGTGATGAAATTCCAAAGGTCTCAAGTTCACCTGGGTAAAGGATCCCTAAAATGCACATTAAGACATAGGTCTAATCAGAGAAACTAGGAATCTAAGAAAAAATCCCCTAGCAGAATGGAGATCCACAGTAGAAAAAGGAAGTCACAACATGCAGACCAAATAGTCCCCATTCCAATTAAGCTACACTCTCATATTCAAATGCCAACAAAGACACATAAGAAACAATCCACAAAACCTACAGCCAGCCATCAAAATATGAGATTACTCTGGAAAAAATTAGCTAAAACATGGAAATAAAGATGTTTATAGTGCCCAAAGAGAAATAAAAAATTAAAAATATAACCTTCAGATATAGAAGGTTAAATATCACATGGTTTCTCTTGTAGGAGAAACCCAAAGTATAACTAGTTTAAAGAGCAAAAGCAAAGATAGATGATATGAAATGGGGAGATAGACTTTGTGGTGATAAATAGTGAATCTGGGGGTGGGGAAGATGGGATGGAATGCAGAGGAAGAAGTAAAAAGGATCAAGATGTGATATGTCTATACAGTATACCAATTTACTACGATGAACGCATTTTTCTGCATTGCAGATGGACAGTAATTGAAATTTTTTAATATTAAAATACAATGTTGGAAATAAAAAAATATTAAAATACAAAATGTTATAGCTGAGATAGGCTTTACATTGGACAGACTTTAGTGAAGAATTAATGAAAGAGAAAAATGGAAGGGTGCTAAACAGGTGGCAATCACTCAACTTTGATAGTTAACCAGGGAACTACAAATTACAACAGTAAGGTACTATTTCATATTTATGTGCTTGGTAAAAATTTTAAAACCTTAAAGTGTGGGTAAGAATGTGCATCTAAGTGGGAAATCCTATATGCTACAGAGGAGTATAAATTGGAACCGCCTCATTAGCAAATATTTAGCAAGATGGAGAAAAGATGAAGATTGCTGTGCCTTACAAACTAGCACTTCAACTGTTTCATATTACAGGGGGGATTTCACAGATAGACCCAGGAGATACTTAGAAGGTTAATGGCAGCACTGTTTATAGTAATCAAAAGTTAAAAGCAACTTTACTTCACATCAGCATAAGTGATGGGTTGAGATAGTGCCAAAGCATTGAATAATATATATTACCTTTTAAAAATGAGCTATAATTATCCCTGTATCAACATGAAAAAAATCTTTAAAAATTGTATTGTAACATGCAGAATGATACTCTTCATATAAACTTGGAAAATATGTATGCACTTAAATTTATAGCAACATGGTGTGTAATAGCTAAATCTAGGAAAGAACCCAAATGCCCATCAACCAAGGAATGGATAAATAAAACGTTTGGTTTTTTTAATATAATGGAGTACTACTCTGCCATCAAGAAGGATAAATTTTAGGCATCTCTAGGTAAATGAATGCAACTTGAGACCATATTCTTAGGGGAAATAAATCACACTCACATGAGTAAAAATCACATTGTCTCCCTGTTGTGAGAAGCTTGACTTTGGTTCCTTAATTCTGGGAAAGTATGGTAGCTCCTTCCTGGCCTGTGCTTAGCACCACTCTGTTTATCTTTTTGATTTTTCTTCTGTTTTTAGTGTACAGAAATGTTTAATCAATCTTTTAAAACCCATCTCTGAATTTTAATTTATTGGTTTTTCTTATTTCTGTTATTGATATGTCCCTAGAGCATACGTATATGAAGCCTGACTTTCACAAGTGTCTCCTTGAGCTCTAGAGTTGCCTCACTCTCTCTCACTAAAAGTATAAATAAGGACCAAAATGTATGATAGATTTTGTGAAATGGAAAGTAATTGTTCAAAAGGAAAGAAGAATTAAGGTGGGGGAATGAGGGAAGGAAAGAGGGGGAAAAGGAAAGCAATGAATTTTTAAAAGTGTAAAATGAAAACAAAGCTTTGTAAGTAGGAAGGGGAAGATGGGTTGCAGGGAGAAGAGGGGATTAGGAAAAAAGGAACCAAAATATATCATGTATGAGTACAAATTCCCTACGATGGATATGATCATTATGTAGATCTAAAATGTGCCAATGGATAATAAAAAATAAAAATTTATAATTTTTAAAAGTGTACAAAGCAAGTATATGTTATTTAGGACATGTGTGTAGTAATATTACAATTAAATGTACACTCATACTAAACTTATAGAAAGGGGTGAAAACATCCATTTCAGCATGGCAGTAACTTCTGGGAAGGGAAGGAGGGATTTGCAAAGGAAACAATAATATCTCTACAGTCACCAATATATGAACAGGTGTACTGTATAAGAAGACATTGTTGGCTTACAAACAAATCCAATTTACAAACAGTTGTCCTGGAATGAAACTCATTCATAAATTGGGGACTTACTAGTTTAAAAAGATATGATGGAAAGTTTCAAGCATACATAAAAGTGAAAGAATGGTAAAATATTTCATATTCTTAACACCCAGCTTCAAAAGTTATCATTTTTCCTATAAGGTTCATCCATCTTATTCTTCCATAATTTTTAAAGCAGCTGTCAGATATCCTGCTCTTCCACCATAAGTACCTCAGCAAGTGTGTGTAACAAATGAGGTCATTTAAAAAGCATAATCACTGTACTCTTATTGTATTTACCAAAATTATTAATAATTCCTGTAGAACTGAGTAAGAGTCTCCTGCCTTTACTACACAGACTTCTGTACCCTAAACCCTAGAACCCATGCCAATGTTACTTTATGTCATGAAAGAACCTTGTAGTAGGATTAGTGTACATCTCTGGAGGTGAGGGAAGAGCTTCAACTATCCACACGGATCCAGGGTATCACAAGAGCAGTTATGGAATCAGCTTGAAAGGTTCTTGCCTACTGGCTTTGATGACTGAACATGGATCGCCAGCCAAAGTGCAGGTTTTCCTAGAGGCAGGGACACTTAAATTCTTCTCCAGAGCTTCCAGAAGGAATACAACCCTGCCGCAATTTGATTTTAACCCAGTAAAAGCCATGTTACACTTCTCACCTCCAGAACTGAAGCTGATACATTTGTGTTGCTTTAAATCATTATATTTTTGATAATCTGTTACAGCAGAAATAGGAAACTAATTCAATTCCTGAATATTGCATAATATATCTCCAATAATTTTCCTACTTTATACCTCATACTTCAATAACTCTTTATGGCATTTATGGCTAATACTTCAATATATAAAACAAATACTTTATTAGAGACCAAGATTTCTTATTATGTGACTTTGGGAAATTCATTTTCCCTCAATGCTGCTTATGAGATTCTTTGTTTAAAATCTATGTAATGGGGAGTTTTATAATAGCATTTCTATCTAAATTAGCAAATGTGAGCATGTCTTTAAAAAATTAACATAGTCTACAATTATAAGGCAACTGTCTTATAATTCTGGTTAGCCAAATCATACTTACCGAGTAACTAGAATGTAGAGGGCATCACCAGATACTGGTGGGCACCAGTATAAAAGGCAAATGCTGACCATGAGCTCTGCCTTTCCTTGTAAAAAGTGTGCTGAGGCTGGAGAGGTACAGGAAGAAAATACCAAGATCTCAGAGTGAGGCCAAACTGGAGTTGGCAAACTGGAGGCCATGTGTTCTGGGAAAAACCATTTAAGCTCCGTCCCTGTAGGTAGATAGGACCAGGAAGAGTTCTTCCAAAGAATGGAGTGCAGAGCTATAAAGTAGGTTGCAGGTGAGCTGGCTTCCCTCCCAGGAGGCATTGTAGAGCACTGCCCAGCTAGATCCATGGCTTGGCAGGAGGAAACTTGAAAGGCTGTGTATTATATTTTAGATATAAAACGTTCCCCTAAAGTCTCCTGTGTTCCAAAGTGAAAATTTGGAAGATGATAGGATTTGGGGGGTGCTATATTCATCAGGGGACTAAATCATAATGGTTGAGTTCGTAGCTAACAGTGCTGTTCAGAGTGAGGGCCTGGTCAGAAGAGGTAGGTCAGTGGGGTCCTGGAAGGTTAAATTTTTGTCCTCAGCTCCTCCTTTCCCGCTCTGCATCCTGGTCTGCATAACGTGAGCAGCTTTCATCTGCCAGACCATGGCTCCAATGCCTTTTTTGTCTTGGAGCCAACTTACCATGGACTGAATCCCCTGAAACTGTGAGCCAAAGTAAATCACTCCTCTTAGTTGCAGGCTTCAGCTATTTTGATAAAGAAGCTAATTGATCCAGTGCACTGTAGAAGCTCATGATGTTGAACATTATGGCAGAGAGCAAGACTGTCAAGTGGAAGAGGCCAAGAATGCAGGAGATTGAGGAGACAGTCGAATTTGATCCAAGGCTCCATAGGTGCTCTGTGTGGATTGGAAAAAAGCAAGGAGGAAGCCCTTCCAGCCTCAGGAGACAGAGGGGGAGGGAGGCAGCAAGGAGATGGTCTGGTAGGAGGGTGGATGGTTTACACAGGCAGAGGCAGGGGAAAGATAAGATGAAAGCTCTTAGCTGGGTCATGGGAAGCCTGTATTAACCACTGCTGCATCAGTAGGCATAGTCTAGGCCCATGATATGCCAATATGGATCCTTCCCTTGCCTGCTGCTACCACCTCTACAGAGAACCTCAGGCTGTGGTTTGTCTTGTCTTTTGGAGTTCTGCAGTTTTAAAAAAAATACAATAAATCCGGTACAAACAAAATTTATAAGTCCCAGACACAATGGCATCATGACAGAGAGCAGAACACGTTGAAGCTGCTGCCAGGAGCCATTTCACAGTCCTGCTCTGAACCTTCATTACTCTCCACCATTTCCATTTAATTTGGAGGCCTGCACAGAATGTCCCACACAGAATTGCTTGCTGTCTTATTCACCTTCATCTCTGAGTCCCTGCTTGTTCCTATCTGACCCTTACTTACATCAGCATACATTACCCAGCCTCATACTCTGTGTGGTTGTCCTTTTGAGGGAACCAACTGAAAGTGAAGAACTCCTAGGTTGTGTGCCTGAAAGGTCACGTGGGCAGCCAGAGGAAGGGATGGGAATTTTGCAGTGTTAAATGCTTCATTGCTTTCCCTTTACTGCCTGAAGTTTAAGAAATGGCATTATCAGTTAGGGCTGAAAACAGGACACCAAAATCTCTTGTGTATTTCAAACAGAGTGGCATTTAATAAGGAATTAGTTCCTTGACCATCAGAAGGGCTGGAAGAGAGGGTTCTCAACTCCAAAGGATCCTGAAGTCCTACACAACTGATCTACTAGGGAAGCCACATTTTCTGTCCCAATCAGGAGCTTCCCTTAAGCTAAGGAACATTCTGCAGTCACCCAGATGAAGCGATAGGAAGTCCCCTGCTGTACTCCTGGAATCTGCACACCTCCAGCTAGAGAGTGGCTGGTGGAGTGATGCTGAGGAAGACTTGCACACCTGTAGATCCTGTTTGCCAATAGAAAGCAGCCCAGCTATTTCCCTTCTAACTCCAAGTCACCCACATATGCCAACAAGTGGAAAAGCAAGTTCTCACAGGTCCCTCATTTCTTCTGGGGAGAAGAGCTGTAGACGTGGTCACCCACACCTCCCAGGCCTCTGTTTTAGGAGTACCCGTCTGTGCACTTCCTGCCTGGTACATACCCCAGCCTGACCTTCATGTGTGTCTCCTTGAACTCTACAGTTGCTTCACTCTCTCTTATGATGGGTCTTTTAAAATCTTTGAATGTTTACTAGGAACTTAGGTTTGGCCAGACTGTGGGCTGGCTAGAGAGGAAACATCAAGATAAGCTCAGATCATTCCCAGACTAGACAGACACAGATTCCTTTAAAAGCCTTGCAATTCAGCAGAATGAGTGGATCAAGAAGAATCCAGACTGAGGACTGTGAGGGGAAGAGGGGAGAGATTCCCTGCTTTCCTGGGGAGCCAGTGGGCCCTCTGGGGCCTGGCCTCACCCTCCTTCTGCAACTGCCTCCTACCCCTGACCTGCACAGCACACCATTGCTTGATCCTACCTGCCCAAACCTGTCCCAACCCAGCATCTTCCAGCTTACTAGCAGTACATAGGACATCCTACCTTTTGTGCTCCTAAACCCCACCATTTGTTCCTTCCACATTCATCATAGCAAGCCCTCAAGTTTCAAAGTCAGACAGTGAACACTAATCTCTACAGCTACCAATCTGCCCTTCACCACCATCATAAATGGCCTGGACTATGCAGTAGGTCACTCCCTTGTCCCCAGTCTCCACACATGTCCCTCTCCACCCATCAGCATGGAACAATGAGTGTGATCTTGTAATCTTGAGAACTGCATATCATACCCATCATCTGCTTAAAACTTTTCATGGCTTCCCATTGCATTGAGAGGAAAATCCAAATTCCTCTACTGCTATGTGAAGCCTGCCTGATCTAGTCTTTGTCTATCTTCCCAAACTCATCTCCTGCCATAAAACTAGGTGTTGACAGAGATATAACTTCATGGTTAGGTTGGGGACCATGGCAGTGCTCACGGGACCAGTGAGCCAGTTATGAAGCCCAGGGAACAGCCATCTCAGCAATAGCAAGGTCCGTGCCCCTGGTAGCGATGCCATCGGCCCACCCAGACAGACTCAGGTGCTGCTCAGAGGGCACCTGATCTCTGGTGACCAAGGAGGACATGTGATGCCATGCAGGGAAGGACAGACCTGGCCGGCCCCTGGGAGTACTTAACTCCTGTACCTGGTACCACCGAAGGCACGGGCAGGGGAGATAACTTAAAAGGAAAGAAAAAGTGACAGGAGGAGCTTTGAACTTTGGATTGACTGAATATTTATTATAACAGGAAACTATCTTAAGACAGTATATTTTAGTGCAAATGGTAATCTTTTTGTTTACTTTTTTCTCTTAGAATCAGGGCTCTGGAGAAAGATCAGGTAAGTTAAAGGAGGTTTAGCACTTAGCCATTTTGAATATATCTTATTTGTAAGTATACATTTATGGGTATTATAAACACAGATATGGCTATAAACTGGCCAGAAGTTAACCTAAATATCAACTGCCTGGCATGAAAATAAGTCCTTTCATCTTCTTTATGCTTTCTCATTTCTGATTTTTCTACGATGAGCAGATATGAATTAGAATCAGAATAAAGCCGTTAACACTTTTCTGAGAGTTCAAGCATCTCTTCATCTTGAAGACTTCCCTGCTTCCAAAGGAAAGACCTAAGAGCTGCTTTCTTCTCCCCTCCACCCACAGAAACCTTGGAGTGCCCTTCTCAGTGGTGGAATTAGGTGACTTCCTTGTGACATAGGAGAAACATGACTTCCAACCTACTAAATGCCTGATGTGCCCAATTCATGTCTCCTGAAATCGAAGAATATGAATTCCATAGGATAAAGGAGGTTAAGAGTGGGGAAGGTCTGTTGGAGAATAGGCATAGCTCCTGAGACACAGAAGGAGTCCCGAGCAGGTTGCCACTGGGGCCCTTTGTCAGGAGTAATTTACAGCAAAGTCACTGTGTGGGTTTAAAGTGGGTCAGATTGTAACCAAGTATATCCACTTAGCTAATATGGAGCCAGTCGGGAAGTGGGGCTGGCAACATTAATCTTGGCTTATGTATGACTTCTAAAACAGGAACATTTTGGGGAAGGGAGGGTCCAGGTATTCTGGTTGCCCCTCCAGGTGTTTGATCATATCTGGACTTAATGGACTAATTACAGTATAATCTCAAATTTCCTTTTTTTTTTTTTTTTGTCTTTTTGAGACAGGGTCTCACTATGCAGTTCAGGCTGGCCTTGAGCTCACTTTGTAGCCCAGGCTGGTCTCGAACCCGCAACAATCCTCCTGCCTCAGCCTCCCGAGTACTGGGATTACAGATGTGAGCTACCATGCCCATTCATCCTTTAGAGAAACATGCAAGTCTGGTCATTGTGACTTTCATCTCCAGGCCTTGGTTTCTTCTGTTCCTGTCTGCCTAATTTCTCCAAAACTTAGCTGCCGATAATACTTGCCAGGCTGTGAGCCCTTCTGACTAGAAATGCTATCTTTTCATCCCCGTGTCCTCCATGACCAGCACAAGATGCACAGCTGCTAGATGTTTAACAAGTATTTGTTGAATGAAAAATTAACCTTCCACCATGAGTAATTCATTCTTCTAGCTTTAGATCTCATGTTTTTAGTTTGCTTATTCTGCCACCATTGCTACTTTGTGAGGGGACAGTAAATCTTTTGTCAATAATTAATTTTCATCAGAGATTAATGGAACAGGATTTAGAAAAAAGTAGAGAACAGACTATAAATTTTGATAGTGAGCAAGGAGAAAGAAAAAGGTTATGGGCCAGTCAGAGCCATAAATTGAAATACCTTGGGTGATGGTAAGGCCATGGTCACGGCCATGGTTAGACAGATTATGCTCTTGTCTTGGATCTGAAACCTCAGAGGACTTCAGCTATGATCTAGGTCGGTCATATTTTATTTATTTATTTATTGTTATTATTATTTCGAAGGTAGTAAAATACAACAGAACAAGACAGAACAAAGCCAATAGAGACAATGCAATGAAATTGGCACAGAAATTCACAGCAGGTTATTGGGATAACAGAAATAGGTACCATAGTATATCTCGTTATCTTCACAATAGTTGTCCTTTCAATCAGGTATAGCAAAATCAAACCAAATACAGAACACCATAATACCTATCAGAACAGAGTATTGAACAGAGCAATACAATTAATCAGAACAAAGCAAAACAGTGATAACAATATTTGCCTTCAAAGAGATGATAGAAGGAAATCCCCTATATTTTCTGTATTGCATTCGGTCATCCTCCCAAGAGATGCTCAGACCTCTGACTCCCATTTGCTAATGGGGGTGAGGGGGGAGGATGGGATGTTTCTCAGCTTGCGCACTGGTAGTACCACGGAGATGAGCAGGTTCCTTTGTTGCCCAGCTCCCTAAGTCCCACCAGGGTGGGGATCTCAAGAGAAACTGGCTGGCTGGTTCTCTCCCTGGGTCACCTGCTGCTCGCTCGAGCCATGGCTGCTTACCAGGGAGGCTGGTCAGTCATATTTTAGCATGATATTTTAAAATTCAAAATGTATGTGAAAAAATCCACGATGGAAAAGATATTACTGTTACTTTTTTAATGTAACAGTAATATCTATCACTGATCTTTTTCCCTTTGTCTCCTGGGCCAATGTTGCTTTTTGTACTCTGAATACATTTTGCCTTTGTGGTATCTTTATGGTATCTTATTCCATCTGGATTTGTTGTTGTTGTTTTGTCTTGTATTAGGTTGTCCTTGATATTGCATTCACTCCTTTGTCTTGATCACCGAGTTTTGATTATCACTAGCCCTGGTCTCTATCTTGGGGAAGCCCTGGCAGGGGTAAAATGTGGCTATGCCTACCCTCCAGTGCAGGGAAAGAGATGTACTATTGGTTTAACACTGCATTTCTTAGTCTGATCGAGTAACCAGAGCAAAACGCTGTAGACAGAGTAGCTTAAACTACTGAAGTCTGTTTTTTCACAGTTCTGGGTCCTGGAAGTCTATCATTATGGTGCCATCACAGCTGGGTCAGGAAGGGTCTCTCCCTGGTTGTAGATACTGCCTTTTTGCTGTGTCCTCTATGGAAATGAAGGAGCAAGCCAGACCCCTGTGTCTCTTTTCACCAATTCCATCTGAACACCCTCACTTCCAATCTCATCTAACCCCAGTCCCTCCAAGGCTGCACCTCCCAGTCCTCCCACACTGGGTGTCAATGTAGGAGGCACACAACAAATACTCAGTCTGTAATGCCCTTGGGAGTGTTGCTTCTGATCTTAGTGCTCTGACAGTGATACTGCTCGCATGGTGACATCTAGTTTAAAGCAATTCCTGGTTTTGCTGCCATTACATCATTTAATGCTCACAAAAATCTCTGCATAAATAGGCAAGAGGACTTCTTTAGCCCCGTTTACCACACGAGGAAACTAAGTGAATGAACTCAAGTTGTCAAGAGCAGAGGTGTTATTTACACCTAGGGTTTCTGATTCCGAAGTTGTTGTTTTTTTGTTTTGTTTTGGTTTTGGTTTTGTTTTTTACTGTTACCACACCCTCTTCCTCTCCCTGACCTGTGAAGGTCGTGTAATTTACCGTGTACTTTAATGTGCATTATCCCCTTCACAATTCTAAGGACTCAGCAAGGGAGACAGGACAGGGACTCTTGTCCCCATTTTACAGATGAGGACATTGACTCTGAGAGCATTTTACTAGCTCAAATCACAGGGTACAAACCAGCTCTTTGACCAAGCCTGTCCCCACCCTGACTCACTGTGAGAAGTGCAGAAGGAGATCAGCCTACTTGTTGGATCTGAGCCCAGTTGGGCTTTGTGAAGCCTCTGGCTGGCAGGCCCTTCCTGCCAAGGCTTCATGATACAGCTCTTGGTATCCGGGGACAGGGGGCTGAGGTGGAGGGGGCTTGCAGACAAGCTGCGTGCATCCTGCTCCACCCTTTCTGGAGGCCCTGCCAGTGCCTCTGATGTTCACAGTCATCCTGTGGGCAATGGCAGGTCCCAGGCTCACAAAATGCAGATGGTCCCCAGGGCAGACTGGGGAAGAGCCAGGTTCAGCTTCCTCATTCAGCAGCTTTGATAACTGGCAGCAGCATTAGAGCTTTCAGAGTCTTCCAGAAACCATGCTTTTCCCCAAACAGGCACAAACACATGGGCCCAGAACCCCATCGGGGATGTGAAAACTCCAGCATGTGGCTAATGGACCACATGCCTTGATATCTGATTATGGCAACAGGAGCAAAATACAGCACTGGATAGAGAGAGACGATGCCAGCCAAGGATGCTGAATCAAAGCAGAAGGGAAGGAAATCCCTGGAGGAACAATTCAAGAGAAGCTTCCCTTTGAAGCCCAAGGAATCAGTCAAGACCTTCATCTGTGTAGCTAGTGATGAGAAGTCTTCAGAAAAAAAGGATGTCAGGTGCAGGTATTTGTGATTCAAAATAAAGAACTAATAAGTGACCCAAAGTCCAGTGACCATAACACTAAATATGAATGGGTACAGAAGGGACAGAGGCTGGCAGTGTGTTGGAAGCAGCCAGTAGGACAGGGACCCAGGGGACTCCTAGTCTTCGAAAGAAAGCACCTGCCATGCAACAAAATGAACTCTGTCTTATCTGAAGACATCAGATACTTGCCTCCTCCTCCTCCAAACTTCTCCCTCTTCACTTTTTCTTTCTCTTCCTCTTTGATCTTTTTCACCTATTTTAGCCTCATTTTCCTTTCTCCTTCATATGTCCTCCCTCTCTCTTTTTATTCCTCCTTTGCTCTTTCAGTCTTTCTCTCTGTGTTCATTTATCCACTTATCCTAATCATTTGCCTGTTCCTGGGCATGTGACCAAACACCCACAGCTCAGAGGAGAAGAGGTTTATTTTGGCTCATTGGTAAAGCCCTGGCCAGCTGCGTGCAAGATAGAAAGGCTTAGTGAGGAAAGGTGCTCAGCCCTTGGTAGCCAAGAAGTAGTGAGAGAAGGGAGGAGCCAGGGGCCAGAATAACCCTTCTGCCTCATGCCCCAGTGACCTCCAGCCAGGCCCCACCTCCTAACCATGCCTTCAGCTCCTGAACTAATCCATTGAGGAAATTACTGATGAGCACACTATCTCCATGATCCAGCTGCCCTCTAAAACATGAAGCTTTTAAGGGATATTTTCGATCTGAACCATAATATCACTTCTTTCTTTCCTCACCCTTTCTAGAAAGACTGTTATGCTCCCAAATGCCTTTGGTTTTGCAAAATGGAGCTACCTGGAAAACATAAAAGTCTTCCTAGGAATGCAAAGCTTGTGTAAAAGGCTTTCTGGCATAGGAAAAACACATGCCCTCATGCTGCCTGTATGTTTTCCAAATGAGGATGTTCTGTAGCCATGAGAAATGATGGCCCTGGAAACCATGAAATGGTAGGAAAGCAGCTTATTTGCTGTATTTAAATGAAAAATTCAGGATACAAAATTTTATATGAGGCATAATTACAATTGTGTGTGAAACCCTGCCCAAACCTGTGATTACCTGGGAGGAGATAAAAGCGGCCATGTTAACACCCATTCCTGCAAGTGGGGAGACTTTGGGGGAATGATTTCCATCTCTTGTGCCTTTCCAAGCTTTATCTGATGAACACATACTGCCTTTGTAATGATGAAATAAGCAGTCAATAAGATTTGCCAGAAATTTGTGATTAGGGCACAACCCACTCTGCCACCTGAGGCCTCACTCAGCAATGCACATTGCCGGTGACAGTCAAGCAAGAGGCAACTAGCAGAAACACCAGGTTCAATCCTTCTTGTGTGGCATGGTGCATGGAACCCAACTTGATTTTCAACCTCAAAATAGAGACTTGGTATTTCTCACACCCTCTACAAAGAAGCAAGTGCAGCACAGAATCTTTGTAGACCTTGTCATTTTGGTCCCCTGAGCAAGTTACAAGCTTTGCTTCTGTCCTAGAGCAGAGGAGCCAGAGACTCAGAAATACAAAGTGATTTGTTCAGCATCATCCGGAAACTCAATCAGAGTAAGATTTCAACTCGGTTGGATCTGAATTATCCATCACCTCAAATGACCTCCCAGGAATTCAAGGTTTTGAAAGCACCAGATGGGTTTGCAAGATCCATGGAGTGGTGAAGGATTTGTAGAAACCAATGAACTTTGAATTAGGACAAGAGCAACATCAGTCCAAAAAGCTCATGTCCCTGAACAGTGAATGATACAGGCTACCACTGCTGGTTTCTGAGAATATCTTTTTCCTTGACATCTTAGGTGGAAATGTTTGCATCCATAACCAAACCATTATCAAAGGCCTGTGAGACCCTTGTTCAGGGTGCATTACCATATGCTACAAAAGTGACACGGCACTTTTCAGTTTAAAAGATTTTTATTTTAGAAGTCTGTCACTTCTACTTACCATTAAGACAACTTCAAATATTTAAAGAAGGGAAATAAGAATGTAACATAACTGCTCAGGTACATCAATATTCACATTTTTCATTTTCTACAACTTTTCACACATATATTTTTATATAGTTGCAGTCATACATTCATAAAATGTTTGTTCCTGACATTTTTATGTGGTCCTTTTTAGTTATGACTGTTTGTTTATTATTGTCACTAAGTATCTAATGTTCATGAGATGCATATGCTGGTATCTTAATTCCCCTGTCACTGGGTATTTAGATTTTCTTACCACTACAAATAATGCTGCTTAAATATATCTTATATAGTGCTTATTTTTTCCTTCTGAATTATTACCTTAGGACAGATTCCCAGAAGTCAGTTTACTGGTACAAAATGTATGAAAAGAGTAATGAATCTAAATATGTGTTGCTGAATTATAACCTAAAAGGTTAGGCCAGTGTATAGCACCTGGACCTTAGTAGATGCTTAATAAATGTTTAATGAATACACAAACTAATGCCATCAGCAACATATATAAATCTTCTTTGAATTTATTAACAGTTTAAGAAAAGGAGCCTTGGTTTTACTTTATCAAGTATATGCATTCTGGTCACGCTGACTGAAAACAGGATTATTACCATTTAATTGTGTTAACTACAGATTCCTAGGAAGGGAGCTCTTCCAGGAGAAGGACTTGGAGGTGACCTGCTGGGAAGAGCTGGAATGAGAGCCATCAGAGTGACGACAGGGAGCCTGGTCTGTGTTGGAAACTTTGGCTTCCAACTTGGCTTTTGCAGGACTCTTTGGCTTTTGCATTGGCCACTGGCCTCCTGCTTTCCCGGTAGTGTGGGCAGTTTCTCTACCCCTAGCATTTCTTGAGTTTACCCATTTGATCCTTCTAGGTTTCCTCTCCTGTCTTCAGATCTGGGTAAAGCTTAGAGCAGTGATGATGAACCCTTTAGTGGTTTCCATAATATGAAGAGCCCACTGTGGCATGTGTATCATAGGTTTGCCACCACTGTCTTAGAGAGTGGACTTCACACAGACAACCCAAAATGAAAAATGCACCAACCAGAAGTCAGAATTTAAAGACCCAAAAACAATGAGTCCGTCTGGTGAAGAAAGAAGGAAATATTTGAAGCAAACTATAGTGTTACAACTCCAAAGCAGAACAGAAAGTCAACAGAAACAGAAAAAACACATGAACCACTGTGTAGTCTTCCTAAAGGCAACAGAAATAACCTGATTTTAGATCCTTGATAGAAAGGAGGAATAAAACAAAAGAACAATTATAAATGAGAGCTGGAAGGAATAGTAAAAGACAACACTGACCCCATAAATATGATAATAGAAGCAGTGACATCAGTGGTGACCTTTTCATGTGCATGAAGAATTAGTTAGAGGACCCAGTGAAAATCTGAGAAAATGTTACCAATATTTGGCATAGTACAAAAGAGAATGAGAGACAAAAATTGAGAATATTTATGGCAGGTGGGCAAAAGAAACTCCAGCACAGTAGGGCCATGGGGGAAGACTGCAGAGCTGGGGCCAAGGTGAGGGTGAGAGGGACAGTGTCCATACTCCGAGCACTTCTAAGCAGCCCTCCTTACAGACAGGTGGATGGACAGAAGATAACCTGGCAGAATTGCAACTGAAAGAACGAAGAGCTCTCATAAGTGATCAGATGCAAAAATAAGAATTATGTCACATACTGCCCATCCAGGGTTGGCCCTGAGTGGGAGTCCTTGAGGAAGGGACAGCCACACAGCGCTAAGAGAAATGAAGCCAGACCAAGCATGGCTTCCTGCCAAGAGTATTGTTCTCCTTGGAATCAGAAAGAAGATGTTCCAAGATCCACCCAGAGGATATGAAACGATTTGTCAACAGAGTCCCACGGACACCAAGATCACTTTAGAACGTAATGAAGATTTAGAGCCCAGCGAAGAGAAATAAGAAATATTTTAGCATTGTTTTCTTGAGCTCACCTACTAGTAATTGTCATTTATAGACATTTTCTGTCTCATGTGTGATGTTCTATAGCCTAAGTGCTTGCTGTGGTTAAGCTAGGATGACATTCTGACCATTTTTTTTTTCATGATTAACCATGGAAGGTCAAAGCTTTGAACTTTTTAAGATGAATTTATTTAAACGATGCATTCTGGTGGCTACAGAAACTACTTACTGCTCTGCTTTCCAGATTCTGTGCACTTCAAAAGCGTTGGCAATGGTAAGAAGGCCTCTGTGAAAACTGGAGAAAATTTTGTTTACAAAGAGCCAGTACCATCATGCTCACTGAACTTAGATTTTAAAATTAATATTTATCAAACTGATATGCTAACATAGTTTAAAAGTCAAATATTTCTAAAAGGCTCATAACAGTTTCTAAGTGATTCCTCACCCACCTGCTTAGACTCTTTCCTATCTCCCTCCTGAGGCAATGATTTGGTTCTTTTAGTGTTTTCTTCTGGTATTTAGGCACATGTATTTGTATATTGGTCTCCTCAGATTAATGAATTTTAAGTATTATCTTCTGCCTATTATGATAGATGAGGTCTTTTGCTCCTTCCTCTCTACCTGTCTGTGACCATCATATTTGGATAAAATACTATTCAGTTATTACCAAGTATTCCTATGCAAATTCTGTTTCCAGCTTTATACTGTTGATGACTCTGTTTGTTTTCTTTCTTCCCTTTTGTCTTTTTGGAATTAGAATGTTCTGTGTCTGCCTCTGTGTGGTTTTTTTCCTTCATGTTATTACTAAGTCTACATACATTGCTATTTTTTCCCACAAGAGCTTTTTGGCACAATTTTATACACAGTCAACCACATGGAGAAATTTCTGATTTCTACCATTTTTCCTTGGGTATCTTGAATATCTTCATCTTCTCCCTCTCATCCAAGCACTCTCTAGAACAGTGCCATGCCAGGAATTCCCATTGGTTTGCTCCAGGATTGGATTCTAGGCCCTCAAGTTTCTGGGATGCTTCTTGGGAATTACGATCTTATCTCAATGATATGTAAAATCTAAAGAAGTTGCTCTCATGGAAATAGGAGTAGAACAGTGGTTACCCAAGGCTTGGCAGCTGACGGAAGAGAAAACAGAAGATGGGGAGAGATTGGTCAACAGGCATCACAATACAGTTGTGTAGAAGGAATAAGTTCCTGTATTCTGCTGTATGGGAGGGCAGCCATAGTAAAAAATATTGTATTGAATATTTCAGAATATAAGAGAGAATTAGAATGACCTCACTGCAAAGAAATGGTAAATGCATAAGGTGATGGATATGGAAAATACTTTGATGTGATTGTTATACAATATATACACATATCATACTATATACCCCATAAATACATATGGCTACCATGTATCAAATAAAGAGAAAATAATTATTCTGATTTTTCTTTTCATGTACCTGTTCATTTTCCTTGTCAGTTTGTAGGGTCTTTTTCTGGAGCCAAATACTCTGTAATCTCACAATAGTGTCCATAAATAGGAATCCTTTTTCCTACTACACACTCAGTGGACCTTTCAATGTGTAAACTCATTTCTCTCCACTCTAGGAAATTGTCTTGAATTGTTTTATTGATTACTTCATCTCCTATATTTCTTCTCTCCTGTCTGTAACTACTACTTTTTTATTTTAGAAACACATCATTTGATTCTCTGGCTCTAAAACATCTTTTAGAAGATGGTTTAGTTACCTGGGTGCAGTGGCACATGCCTGTAATCTCAGCTACTTGGGAGGCTGAGCAGAGGGACTGAAAGTTTGAGGCCACTCTGGACAACATAGGGAGATTCTGTTCAGATTGTAAGAGTTAAAAACGGATGCTTTTGTTGACATATTCAGTCCTGCAGTTGTGTTTTTAGTCTTCATAAGTGGCGTGTGTGTGTGTGTGTGTGTGTGTATACTTGTTCTAATTTCCTTTTCCTGGTATTCTCCTCGTTATTATTTCATAGAGTTTATCTTCTCTTATTTCTGAGGATGCTAATCATGGTTGATTGTACATTTGTTGTTCTGTTTTCCATGTATAAGTTTCAGGGGTCTTTTTTCTTCTCTGTGTTAGAGGCTGTCTTCAGATGTTAGACAATCCTTATTGTTTAATAATTTTGGGTAAGGAAGTTGATTGAATTTGAGGTTCACCATAGCATATTGTGGGTGTGCCACTTAGGGGAGCTTCTTCTGTGGATGTTTTATGTCATTGTACCTCTGGCTTGACACATGCACTCCAAGGAGGACTTTTCTCACACCTTACCTGGACAGCAGAAGTCTGGTCTCCAGCATTCTGGAAGCTGAGTGTAAAGTGAGGCTGTTCTCTACTCAAGTATGCAGGGAGCCACCCAATGCCTTCAGCTATGCCTGCACACTCCACATCCACATCTTCATCCTCTCCACAGAATAAGCTTCCAAATTTCTGATAAGATGGGGAAAGTGAAATTCCCTGGGAACATGAGGCAAGAGAGAACTCCTCCCAGAGTTTGTCCATTCCCATCTGATGGACATTAGCTCCCAAGGTCTGGCTGCTGGGTCCAGCAGTCCCAGTGCTGATGGCTGCTGAGCCTTTTGGAGATTTTACTTGACTTTATGTGACTTGGCTTGGTCCTTAGATTTCCTCAGTTCATCTTACATGACTTTATCACTGAATGACCACTCATCCATTTGTTTTTCAGCCTCTGAAATTTTGGAGCTACTGTTTTCTTTCCTGTTTTCCATTCCTTGTTGATTTATGTCTCCTAAAACAGTTGATTTGCCTTGTTTGAGTGGGATTTTTAGGAGCAAATAGCTACTGTAGATGTTCATAACTATACTGACTTTTTAAAAATTTGAAACATATGCAATTGTATATTGAAACTTGGTTAGAAATTGACAATTTCATGTGGCCGAGCCTCATGCATTTTTTCCCATCATCACCTTAAAGATCTCTCTTTATGAGTGAAGTTGTGATATATTTATCTCTAATTACTACCTCACATGGGAACATAAGATGATTGACCTGAATATTTTTTACTGTAATACCTGTTCATCTTCTTACCATCCACATTAATTGTTGTTCTTCCAGCAAACACATTGCAGTGTCCTTTGTCAGAGTACTGTATGCTAAGCTGTGGTATACTTAAACCAACAAGTTTGACATTCAAAGACCTAATCCTCATCACCAGGATTTACTTTCTATCTGATATTAGGGATTCCATGAACTTAAATGCTTTCTTTCACAGACCCTGCATCTTTGGTGTTAGAGAAAACTGATTTCATAGATTTACTCTCTGGGTAATCTCAGAGAATTTTCACCTCTGATGAGAATGTAACAAACTATGTCATGGAGTAACTACCTGAGATAATGAAAATAGAAGTCATCATGGATCATGGCATGAACTGAAGGCCTCTGTGGCATTATTAGCATGACTGTTAATAGTATTAACAATTATATACTGACCAGTAACTAGTTGTTAATATGTGATTGTTTCCCTCCCATCGCCATTGCTCTATAGATTTAAAAATCCAGTGTGACAGTATATGTAAATTCTCTTTGTAAATGAAACCATAGTCTGCTCTGTATTGACCACTGACTAATACTTTCCTGGACTGATTAATCCAAAGGAGGCTGCACAGTGTTCAGGGCAGCTGCTTGACATGCCTGCTTTTTAGTTGCTTGTATGCATCCTAGCCAGTTTCCCTGACCACTGGGATTCACATGACAAAAGTTAGGAAAACCAAATCCATTCTAGATCTAAATGTATTTTATCTTTCAGAATTAAAGGATAATCTTTTCCAGTAAAACTCATAGGAATATTAATAAATAAGGAAAAAATAAGAGTCAAACTTTTTTTCTCCAAATGTAATCTTTCTTGCTTGTTTTTGAGACATGAGTAGGAGATTAAGACTGACCAAAGCATCCTAGATCAGTGCTTTTTGTTTCACTATTGTGAGATCTACCATGATCTCACTGTAATTTTATGATAATGTAAGTGTACAAAGAGCCCGTAGAGGGATCAGAGAACTGAAAAAAATTTCCATCATCTCTTGCCATTGGTTTGAGACTTCTTTCTAGGTGTAAGTATCCAACAAGTGTGTCAATCATTCGTCAGTTTTATAGAATGTAAGATGGTAAGGAAAGTCTTCACAAGAGTGGTGTAGTGATATGTTATTATCTGTGACTTGGTAGGAGAACTGTCTTAGTTAATTTTCTTGTTACTGAGACAAAACACACAACACCCAAAGTTAAAGGAGGAAAGGTTTATTTTAGTACATAATTGGCTTGCTCCAGGGTGGGATGGCAGACAGGCATCACAGAAGAGAAACAGTTCATAGCAGGCAGAAGGGAGCAAAGCAATAAAGATGGCCATAGCTTTTTCTGTCCCTTATGTCTTAACCAAGCTACCTAGGGTTAGCAGCACTCAGACCCTTAATCCTAGTGACCTTGAGCCTAGCACTGCACCAAGAATGAATTCCAGTGCCACACACTCTAGATCCATTCACCTTGGAAACAACCCCACCTATGACTACATGAGACTTGGGGGGGACATCTAGGCATAAGTCATAACAAGAACATAGCTCATAGAATTAAAAAAAATTGCTCAGATTCTCAATACTTCTATTTTTGGTATTACAAGCAGTAGAGAACAAACTGAAGGTTCAAATCAATAGTAACTGTCTGCTTTTCTCAGCCTTCTGGAGAACAGAAAGTGGGAGTCATTGTTTCTATCAATGAATGAGAAAATACAGGCTCAAAGAGTTGAGCCACATACCCAGAACTTCCAGCTCTTAGCAGTAGAGTGATTGTGGAGCCTGTGAATGTCTGGACCTAAAGTATTACCTCTTTATTCTCAAATGTAGCAGATGAGAAAACTAAGACACAAAAGGGAAGGTAACATGCTCAGAGTTTCACTGGTGGTAGTCAGGCTGGAGCCAGATTCTAAGACTCTTGGCTCCTCATACTTCTTTTTTTTCAGAAGCCATCCACAGACTGTCATTATATAAAGGATCTTCCCCTGATCAAAAGTTGGCTGGTTCTGTATTGACCTCAGGCTTGCACATGGGCTAATGGAAAGAAAAGAGATGAGATGCATGGTAACAGGTGGGTGAGTTTGTGACTCACTTGGGAATAACTGACAGACAGACTAGCCAGGGTCCTTTCCAGCAGAATCTTTGTAGTTTCTTGACTTAATGGGATGCCACTAAGACTCATCTTCTTGTTGCTTGTTAGATATCTGCTAAACCATTGTGGATGTGGCTGGCCTCTTTCTAACAATAACACTGGAGCATAATCATGAGACCATGCATAATTTAACTTTGAATAAGAAGAAAGCTAGGTTGTCTATGGGAATAATCTCTTTGAGGCATGTTGATATTTTTACTAGGTCTACTCCAGCCATCACACATGTCATGTTGATCTTTTTACTAGGTCTACTCCAGCCACCACACATGTCATAGGACTGATATGGCAGGAGTCTTTAAATGAACCTTCTGAAAATCTTTAAAGGGATGTTTGATAGCTAGTTGCTGTTCTCAATGCTAGGATATTGGAGAGTTTTGCTTTAAGTAGTAGGATTTTTTTCATGCTGTGAGAGAATTGCTTTACCAATGAGGTGCATGCCGTGGTGAATTGAATACCAACTCTATATGTGTATATATAAATGACAGGAAAATCTTACTCCAAGTTGTTGAGATTTTAGAATATTATAAGGGTAAAGAACAAGTGGCAGAAAGTTTTTTAACAGACCCATAGAGATTGCTTGCAAATAAGTATGAGCAATGGAACTAAGGTTATTTTTCATTTTCATTTTATTTACTGAAGTTCTAAGGTACTTATTATTATCAAATATAATGTGTTTGTATATATGTCCTGATTAAAAATTAACTGAAGGAACCCTTTTCCACTGTTAGTAGGAGTGTAGATTGGCACAACCACTCTGGAAATCAGTGTGGAGATTCCTCAAAAAAGTAGGATTGTGCACCATGTTGGAACTTGGGGTGCTAGGAAAACAGGCAGCCAGCTCACTGCTCTGGTAAGCAGCTCTGAGCCTAGCAATCCGCAGCCACTCCTGGGAGAGAACCATCAGCGTTTCCTGAGATCTCCACCATATTGGAACTTGGGGCGCTGGGAAAACAAACAGCCAGCTCACTGCTCTGTGAGCCTACAAGGGTACAGGCTAAGAATCAAACATCCATCCATCCCTGGCCCCCCTCCCCATTAGCAAGTGGGAGCCAGAGATCTGAGCATCTCTTGTGAATTTGACTATATGCAATATAGCAAATAAGGGGGATTTCCTTCTACCATCTCTTTGAAGGCAAATATTTTTATCACTGTTTTGCTCTGTTCTGATTAATGGTACTGCTCTATTCAATATTCTGTTTTTATGAGTTTGGTATTTCCTTCGATTTTGATGTACCTGATTGAAAGAACAACTATTGTGAAGAAAACAAGATATACTATTGTACCTATCACTGTTATCTTGGTGACCTGCTGTGAAGTTCTGTACTAATTTCACTACACTGTCTCAGTTGGCTTTGTTCTGCCTTGTTCTGCTGTATTTTACTACCTTCAAAATAAATAAATAAATAATAAAATAAAAAATAATAAATAAAAAAGTAATAACAACAAAACAGATCAGTAAGGTACTGAGCAAGCTGGAACATGATATAACTAAACAGATAATGGACTTAAAGAGCAAAAGGAGGAAAAGAAAGTGCTCTAAAGGATATAACTGCATGTATATTTAAGTGTGTAGGATTGATAACCATGTTGCTGAGTTTTTCTTAGATTGTTGAACAGAACTATTTGCAGCCTCATTGTTTGAATGTCCACTTTGTATGCTTTAATTTTGTAACTTGAACAACTATATCTAAGAAGATAATATGTAATTTATCAACTAGTGATTTCTTACTATTTTTTGAAATTCTGCATTGTTTCTACTCTTTTTTCTGTTTTGCTTTTTTTCTCTTTAAATAAAATTTTAAAAAGTAAAAAAAATAAAATAAATAAAAATTAACTGAAGTGAAGGAGGGTAATTTGGTGAATTTTGATCCCATAGAAAAAGATCTCAAGTTTAGAACTAGAATAAAACTGGGTTGAAATCTATTTAATTGTCATGTTTTCTTATTGACTTCTACAGATATTTTCTCTGTCTATACAAAGGCTAATAATGTCCACTCATTGTACAGATAATGATTATGTATGTCAAGAGCATAAAGCTCTCAGATGACTATCTAGTGCATTGGGTAGACTGAGTCATTACCTTGACTTGTTTCCCTCTTCTTTATCATGTGTCCCTGTACTGTTTCCTGCTGTGATATATCACCTTTGCTGTAGACTTGGCTTTGGTCATGAGTTATGCTTTGGCCAATAGACTGAGTCAGATTGTACCATTGTGCTACTTACTGGACTAGGTCTCAAAAGACTGTGTGTTTCTGCTCTTTCTCTGTACCCCCACTGTAAGAAGACAGCTCACTAGATAATCCTAGCAGAGGATAAAACATATAGGGTGGAAATGCTGTAAGCTGCCCTCATCTAGATGAGAGAGTCCACTATTTCTGTGCTGCGACTGACCCAGGGTCTATAAATAAGCCTAACTAAGGTGAAGAGCCACCAAGACAAGGCCAGCCCCTGTTTCTTATAGATATATACATTTGTCTTAAATGAATCCAAATGAAGTGGATTTGTTATACAGCAATAACTAACTGATACACTCACAACAGGTACCTAATGCAGTCTTTTGTGTTGTGATCCAGACTTGAAAAACCACAACAAATGACTCAACCACATGCCAGTTTATATCAGTTTGGGCACCTCATTCAGCTCTCTATACATTTATGACTGAGGCTATAAGCACCATAAAAAATGGGGTTGGTGATCTCTCTTCATGGCCCAAGGTTGGTCTCCAGTCTGCCATCTTGGGTAAGCTACCTTCAGGTTCCATTGCTTAGGACCTGAATTCTTTCTCTAGGCTGAGCCATACCAAGTTGCACGATGGCCAGACTGAAGGCTCAGTTTTCTAGTTTGATTGCTACTAGATACTTTTTGTTATATGATATTCAGCTTTATGCCAAGAACTCAGGAGGCTCCACCCACAAAATCCCCATTCTCATCCTAAAGCCTGGGACATGAGTTCTGGGTTTTCATTAGTTTAAGAGCAGAGAGTGATCAAAAGTTACCCCACCTGACAGTGGCTTAAGTGGCACTCTCACTGTAACTTTTGATGGGATGACTTGACTAAACAATTTTACTGGGATACCAGTGCAATACAAAGCAGCTAGTAGGCATGTCAGACTTATCCCAGAGAAAGGGAACCCCAGATCCCTGAAATGGACATAAGAGTACAGTGAATCTGATCATCGGATCTATAGAGAATAGAAATGAGAATGACCCAAGAGTCAATATCTATGAGTTAAATCAAAATCAAAAGCCAAGTAGACAATTCCATGAAATGCTGATACATAGGACTTGGGCTAAAAGCATAATCTAGGGTTGAGGCAACAGACAGAATGGATAGATGGCCCAATATATGGGGTAGTAATAAGGTCTTCACTGGAATAAATTAGGCACACAACTTAAATGTCAAATGATTTCTTTTATATGAGAAACCCAAAGTATAAATAGTCAAATAGATGGATAATAGGAAATAGGGAGCTAGATGTTTCTCAAACAGGAAGGGGATCAAGAGATGGAGGGAGGAAAAGGGGGTGAAAACAGGAATTAAGATGTGTCCATGCACCAGCTCCACACAAAGAATGTAAATATCATGCGCTGCAGACATGCACAAAAAATGTCTTCACTGAAAAAGGAAATGGACCCTAAGGAACTTCCCCAAACCATTCATAGAACTCTGGAGAGCTGAGCTATGGGTGGGGAAAAGCTATCCATGTCACATGCCAACTCCTCCGGTACTTCCAGTGAACTTCACATCAACCGCTATTACTATCAGAAGATCTCTGATAGTTCTTAGGCAGTGTATATAACAGAAGTGCAGGAAGAGAGTCCCATCTACCATCTTTTTCTCAATTATCCCAGTCTTTCCCCAGTAGGAAAGAGAACTAAGCAACTGCCCTAATTTACCATGCCCTGGGGACCACTTGGCTTCCTCATTTCCTATGGGTCCCGTGGGTGCAGAAAAGCAGAGTCGACAATGGAAAGATCAGCTCTATATCTGAAGAAAATTGTTCCTGTCTGCCCATGGGCCATGTGTAGTTGTGGCATTTTGACAAGTTGGAGAGAAGGAGCAGGGAAGGGCCCAGAAGACCTGGAAGGACTCAGTCTCCCAAGGGGTTGAATTAGCGGAGGCCAGGGTGTGGCTATAGTTTCAAGTGTCTAGTAAGTCCCTTTTTGTCTTCACACGTATCTTGCATCTTTGCCTGCAGTAGTATCATTAGAGATTCATTTACTCAGTTATAACAATATCTTACCTATTTCTGTATAAAAACTATGTGAACAGTGTTATCTGAGGGAGAAGTAAGAATCCATCAGTCATTGATGCCTCAGTGGTGAGTAGCCAAAGAGCAGAGGCTGGAGATTGGCAGGCTGGTCTTTTGGGGCTTTGTGGAGGTATCAGAAGGCCCCAAACCCCTGGCTGTGAAAATGATGATGAGGGAAATCAGGAGACAAAGAAGGAAGAACAGAGAGAAAAACTGAAAAAGTGAGAGAAATGTCACATACTTAATAATTAGAATGTTGGAAACAAGTAAGAGAGGACAAGCCATGGTTTGAAGGTTGATACCTCCTCAGTGGACCACTTAGAGGGTTAGCAAAACAGTACCTATAGGGCTGAAGATTTAGCTCTGCAGCATAAGCACCTGCGTGGCAAGCGTGAGGTCACAAGTTCAATCCTCGGTACCAAAATAAAACAACAAAAAAAGGAAAAAAGAGTACCTATAGAGCAGTGAGTTTGGTGTTTGGCACCTCCTGGGCACCAGTCAGTCACAGGCTGTTACTGTGAGGAGATGTCTCTGTTCTGAAGACAAGCGTTCATGGACCAGCCTGTGAGGGTCGGATTCCAAATCTCCTATCGCCCTGGTCCTCCAGTCCTACTCTTCAGTTCTTGCTGTTCCCACTTCTGCTCCCTGCTTACCTGCACTCAGCTCTCCTTGAGACCCCCCCATTTCCATGTGGTTCATGAATCAGCTGTAGTCCTGTCTTCTTTCTGATTCTCTCTAGCTTCCTTTCATGTTTCTATGGGCCTCATCCCCTCCCTAGACTGTGGCACCCTCCAGACACCCCTGCATCTCTGCTCTGCTCTGTCTGTGTCCTGCACTCACTGGCGTTACCTTCATGGGAAAAAATTGCACTTGTAGACACCTGGATGTGAGACCTGGTGGTGGCTCTTTGTGGACCATGAGAAGCTCATTAATCAGCTCTAGGCCTCACGCTTCCCATTTACAAAAGTGGGGTAGCTTTCCTACCTCTCCATTCACTTAGTACTCACCTCACATCTGTCAAGTGATGTAAAGAGAATTCTATAGTGAGAAAAACACAGGTATAGGCCTTGTCTTCACAGAGCATGCAGTCCACAGCATGCATTCAGACATTCATCAGATCATGAGATAAACATAAAATGACACACGTGACTTAGGAGAAGATAGAATACCAACTGCAGCTGTGCTATGAAGGGGGGGATAGAGAATGTGGTGATGCCATAGTGAACCCGATATGTGTTCACATCTGATCAGACATGTGAAAAGCTTCCAATAATTCTCTTCCTGCAAAATCTTAGGATGCTCTTCTCTCTTCTTTTTGGTCTAATTTGCCCCTATTTGTTCTTCAGCCCCAGTTTCAACTCCAGTTCCTCAGGAAAAGTCAGTCTTCTTGTGATCCCGTGTTAGCTGAAGGACCACAGCAAGTGGCTCTCTGGCCTTAGCACAGAGGGGCAAGATTGGCATTAATAATTGGTTTGTTTTAGGTTCTACTCCTAAACTATAGTCATGAGTGAGTTTTAAATGAGTCCTAGATAGGATGCTTTTTCTGATTTCTCTTGGGAAATTGGTGAGCAAAACTTCTTCAGGGCACTTATTATAATAAAGCATTGCATAGATACCAAGTATCATCAAAAGGACAATTAAGTAAATAGGTTATGAAACATCCATGATTTGAAATGCTGCTCAACATTTTTAAGAAATATAAATATATATATTATATGCACTAATATGAAAATGGCTCCAATAAATATTATTATGCAAAGAAGACCAAGTAATGAAGCAGTATTTCCAGTGTTGACTATATTTATGGCATAAACACCAAAATCTAAGTGCAAGCAGGGCTGTATATAAGGAGAAGAACAGAAAGCTGATCCACTGCCTGGGTGCTGTTGTAAGTAGCAGTTAACTCAGTGGGAAATACAACTGTGGGGAAGGAGGCACTCGTGCGAAGGGAGGGGCATCCAAGATGATCTTCGTATTTTGCTCTATATACTTTTATATTGTTTATATCTTTTATATGAATGCCTTTCTGTATCACGTAATTAGATATAAAGATCAAAAAAGGAAATAATACAAGTCAGCAGTTGTATTTGTCCTTTCCAAGTGTCTTCTGTGTGCATGGTTTTATGCCACAAGTTTCTGCCATGGTTTATGCACATTTGCATTGATGACTGTGTGATGTACATTTAAGCCAAATGCTTGAATTTTGCATGTGCCCAAGTACCTTTCATCATTGCCTGTGGAAGGACTGTCATTTAAAATATATTTTGTACTGCTTTTGAAATACATTTAATCTTTCCCCATTAATCTGCTTTCCCTAAACCTTTCCCTAATTCTCCTCAAGGATTTCCCACCTGCTGTGCAGGATATAAAACAGAATGACTTTAATCATGTTTGAAATTATTTTTGTCAACTTAGTCCATATTTGTCAGGTTTTTTTTCCATTCCATTCTGTAACATTTTAGGTTGAATACTGATCAATTTTTTAGTGTTGTGTCTCATTGGCAACAGAAATGATAGTAGGAGATAATTATCTTCTGAAAAACACTAACAGTTCACATAGGCTAAACTAAGCTTAGATCTGTCTACTGAGGGTCTTTTAGATCTTCCAATGTGGAAGTTCTCTTGACCAAATGTAGTACCTTTTATTGGGTTATATACAAGCTGCATACTTTTTTAAGTCCCTCTCATGCAGGCATGCATTGGTTCATTATTTTTCCTATTTATGGGCTACATTTTGATAAAAAATAACTGACTGGGCACTTTAATGGAGATAGAGGGTAGAGTGGTTCAGCATTTGAGGCCATCTCTCTAGGGTCAGCCAGGACTCCCTTTGTCCTTGAACAACCGGAAGTCAGTTTCTCTGGGGGAGCCCAACCCTGTTAGCTGCAGATTCTGGTTCTTCCTTCTCCCCTTGCTTGGTCCCTACTGTCTCTTCAGTTTCATAAAACAGCAGCCGATGGGTACGTGTGGGTAAAGGGGAGATTGGCATCAGGGTACTCACCAAGCACCACTGGGTGCATGGATTTGGTTGGCTGCTCTGTTCTTTGGCTGGGGCGAGAGCCATGAAATGACACCTGGTGGTCCTGATACGAAGCTCTGAGTATTGAGCCGAGGGACTCTTTAGCAGTTTGATCTGCTGTGAGATTTGGATACCATCTGCAATACCTCTCAGTGTGGTAAACTGTGAATTTCACAAAATGGAAATTACACTCTAAAGCCATTCTTATGCTTCTACAGTGCTTAACTCCTTTATATAAGACAAAACTTCAAAACCATGAAGTGTTTAGTTTCACTGCCCACAGCTTTATGGGTCCAACCTTGGCATTGCTATACGGCTTTGGGCAAGGAATTTCACCTGCCAATGCCACTACTTTTTCATGTCAATGAATGAACTTTCCTCATAAAATTTACCTGAGAATTCAGTTAGATAAAAGCAATCAAGCACTGAACTCACTCGACGTCTGGTTTTATTGTCATATGAAATAGTAGATTCTGTTGTTTTAAAAAAACACATCTGTTAGGGATTCTTTTACTTAATCCAAAGCATCCTGACCAGCATGCCAAGCTTAATGGTGTGGCTTCCAACTCTGAGGTTAGCACCTCAGCCGCCAGAGGCTGGGCTCACAGGACTTTGCCCTGAAACAATGATATCCATTGATCCTTGTACTTCCTCTACATCCTGACCATGAACATCTGGTAGAATCTCCAACTTTCTTTCCAGTTATTAGATTCCAGGTTTCTGACTTTTTACTCACTATTTGCTTTACCTGCTTCAAAAAGGCAAACTCTTTTCTCTCAACTGGGGTTTTCTGAGTTATGTTGTATGTTTGCGTCTCAGATATGACATTTATCTTCAAGTTCCTGTCCTGTGGTTTCCTTTGTGGCTGTGGCTATGACTATCCTGGTGGGAATCCTGTGCTTGCAAGACTTTTTACTAGCCCTGTTTCTGGAGAAAATTCACAATTACTCCAAAGCTTTACACCAGAAAGATACTGCTGGGGAAAAATTAAACAAATAACTGCATTTCCTCTTCTAGTTTTTTCCCTATATTTTGTTTCTTTTTTCAGTTCTATACTACCAAAGTTATAAATGAAACACCTAACCTCAGTTGTCTCAGATTTCTAAGCTATTTTCAAAAAAAAAATCTTTAAAATTCTTTCTTATGAATACATCATTTGACTAGCGAGTTTGTGAAACAGTCTGTTTGACCTGGAAGTTTATGCCTTAAACCACTATAAGAGGAGACAAATAGGAGACAGCATAAGGCCTGGAACAGGACTAATTTTCCTGACCATTGTATAGATGAAGACCTTTTTTTCTCTCTCTTTGCCTTCAATGATAGCTACTAGCTCTATGTGATTTTTAAACTTAAATTTGCTGTATTTAAATACAATGATTCAGGTCTCTGGTCACATTAGCTACTCTTCCAGTGCCCATTAGCCAGCTGCAGTTAGTGGCTACCATATTTGATAGCATGGAGCATGGTACCCTCCAACCATCACAGCAAGCTCTGTGTGACAGGACCGGTGTAGATGGTGTGACGTCAGGTTTCAAAAGCTGAGTGTCAAGATCCCAGTGATGAAAGGGACATGGGCTTATGGCTCAACCTCTGCTCCATAGCCTAACTAAGCATACCTAATTGTGAGGTAGGATAGAAGAAATAAAGACTGGTAGAAAAGAGAAAAGGAAACTATAGGTCTAAGACATGATCAAAGTTAAACAGGGTTATCCATCAACCTCTGCTCCATAGCCTAACTAAGCATACCTAATTGTGAGGTAGGATAGAAGAAATAAAGACTGGTAGAAAAGAGAAAAGGAAACTATAGGTCTAAGACATGATCAAAGTTAAACAGGGTTATCCATATCTGTATTCATGCCTTTATTCCCTAAGCTCTTGGGGGGTTATTTCCTGGCCCATCATACCCAAATCCCTTAAAGATACCATATTTCCCTGAATTAACCTAGTTGGTAAGGTAAAGGGCAGCAATCTGAATTTAAGATGAAGAAACAGAGTCAAGGGATTTGAAGATTGTTTTTAGACAAACATCTTAGGTCACCCACCTTAAAGGATGCCTCTAACACTATATATATATATATTATGCATATAGATATATGTATATATATAGATATATGCACATATATCTATATAGATATAGATATAGATATATAGATATATATAGATATATATGTATATTCCTAGGTTCAGACCAAAGGATGTCTCTCTGCTGAGTGCTGCCAGCACTCTATTTTTTTCTGAGTGTATACTTCTTTAACTCTGCATAATAAATTTGTCTATGTTTCTTAATAATGACAAATCCTGAAATTCTTTTTCTGTGATAGGAGTTGATAAACTGACTTTATGGAGAAGTGATTTGAGGTCACTGTCTCCTCTTCGGGGGATCTCTTTGGACCCCATCCAGTGACAATTGTACTTTAGTTACTTCAGACCTATCAAATGGTAATATAAAGTGTATTGCTCTCTTCCCTGAAAAGTGGAATATGAAAGTCCTTGTTACTACAAACCTCGCATGGAATTTTGTTGGGGAATATAGGTGGAACACGCCATAGAAGTGATCACCATGTGTCTACTGACACCTCTTCATGTGGGGCTGACCCTCATAACAGATGAGGGGAGAGATGTGGTAATGTCCTCTGTGCCACTAACCCCTGGGATTTGCAGATGTATCATAACCTCACCCTCTCCTTTAGCCCAAGAAATACTCAGGAACTTACACTGATTGCTTGACTCTGTTTAATACATTTAGTCTATGGCTGCACCACTATGGGACAGATCATGCAGTCTCACCAATGAAGATCTGAGCAGTGTAGAGGGGGCCCTGGCTCTAACCTGGCAGCTGACAATGACCATCTCAAGGCCAAAAGCAGAGACTTCATTTGTCCTTTTGCACAAGTACACATGTCCACCAGTCATCCTGGAGTGATGCCTTCCTGCAGCACCACTGAGCTGACTCTTATATAATCTCCTCCCCAACAACATGTAAGCCATTTGCAAAGTGCCACAATTTATGCCATTTGCTTGGGGAAGAGGACATTAGAAACTCAGCTCCATTTCATTATCCATTTGAATAACTTTTTCAATTTCGAGCTTGCTGCCTAACTATGAAGGCTGAATTATGACCACATTTTCCCTCTTTTTTCCCTCTCTCTCCCTTTCTCTCTCTGCCTAGTGGGAGCAATAAATAGATAAATAAAAATCACTGCAGAATAATTGCAGGTACTATAGGCTAGAAACCAAGCTAGGCCAGTCCAGAGTATCTGAGCCTTGTCTTTCTGGGTCTTTTTTATATTATTTTTTCCTGACCCATCATTATAAGGGATTCAATTATCTCCATGAGCACAGAAGAAGTTTGCATACACCAGCCCTGGGGCCTTATTCATCACAGTGCATTTCCAGAGCAAAAGAAATACAGGGAGCTGTCTCTGGTTTCCCTTAAAGGTGTTATTTTTCGTTTGGAGACTGGGTCAAATTTTAACATTTTCAACACTTTTCTAAAGTCCCCTTCTCAAGAATGAGCTATTCTCAGAGGGTCCTCGTCAAATTCTAGAGAATTCTGAATACAAAATCAAGGCTTGTTGGCATTTACTGGAAATGTTCTTTTCCCAAGAAAAGCCAAGCAAACAGAAAGCAGTTTAATTCTTGGAATGTGTCTGTTTCCATACAGGTTTTGGTGACCTTGGAATGACCCAGGGACAAGGCTCTACTGAAAAAGAGATACCCACTTTCTTTGGTGCCCATTGAGTCTCCTAACAATCAGACACTGAATGTTTCCTCCTGGTTAGGCACTATCCTGAATGCCCTAAAGGTACTAACCCATTTAAAATTCACAGCACTCCCCTAGGGAAGATAGTATAATTATTCTCATTTCACAGAGACAAACCTACAGAATTTTAAAAAACTTAATCCAGTTCTCTGGCCAATAAGTGGCTAGAGACTGGACTCAAAATCTAGATACCTTGCTCTGTCCAGAGCCATGGTCTTTAGCTGATAACCTCTCCTGGCTCATGCACATAGGTCACTGTCCCCGGCCTTGGGTATCGGTGGCCTGGCCAAGCCCCAGTCTGTAGTTAGTGAGTTTCTAGCACATGGATTATATGCAGTGGGAGCACATTCCAGCCCTGCCCTAACGTGTGGGTCAGAGCAAGAGAACAAATAGAGGCCACATACTCTGTGTCTGATGACTTTTTTGAAAACTAAATTCCATCCTATTTTTAAAAATATAATCTTCATAACAACCTGGAAGTCTAAGATGAATTTAGGATCTTCACAGCCCCACCACATGGCAATGTAGAGGGCCAGTCTCAGGGCCCAGCTCAGTCCTGACCTGTGCTTCCCACCCCTGGCCTCCCCGCTTCATGAGCACCACACTTGCCCCTGCCTGCATGTCCACGCACAATGGTCCTCCTGTCCCGCAGACAGCTTTGTCTCAGTGGTCATCCTTCAGGATGTTGGGTGTGCTTTTGGGCGGTGTGGTCTGCCCTCAGGGCTGTAATCTAAAGTATCCAAGAGGTCCCCTTGATCCAAGGAGTTCTTGTGTCTCCAGTACCCAGGTCACAGTCTCTCATAGGAGACTCAGGCTCCAGATAGACGTGTCACCTTCACTCCTGTCATCTTACTCTCGTGGAGAGAAGCCGAAGGGGAGGCAGAACCAGGAATCATGGCATCTGCGGAAAGTCCCTTAAATGCCAGAAGCGTAAAGAAAGATGCCCATCTGCATGCTTTATGAGGTATATGTAAACTAAATTCTCAACAAGATACCATTTCATTCCCACTTGGATGGTTTTAATCAGAAGGACCAATAATGACATGTGGAAAGACTGATAAATTATGGAATTATCCTATATTGCTGCTGGAAACGAAGAATTGTTTCTTTGAAAAACAATGGGGTAGTTCTTTGAATTATTAAATGCAGTGCTACCATGTGATCCAGCCATGCGCTGTTCACCATATACCCAAGAAAAATAAAAACATGCTCACATGAAAACCTACATACAAGTGTTTATAATAGCAATATTCATAATAGCCAAAATGGAAACCATCTGTAAGAATAATTAAATAAGATATATATTCATACCATATCTGATATGTTGGCATTTCTTATGGACATTATTAATATATATAGTTGGTAATATGAATCAAATATTTTCCAACAAAAAGATATGATGTACAGGTACTTGACACAGCATAGATGAATTCTGAAAACATTAAGTGAAAGAAACCAGACATAGGAGGCCATTTATTATGGTATACTATTTATTTGAAATGTCCAGAATGTGAAAATCTACAGAGACTTAAAAAAGATTAGTGGTTGTCTAGGGTTTGGGGTTTGGGAAATGGCTACTAATGATACTGAGGTCAAGTATCAATTCTACAGTTGATTGTAGTGAAGGTTGTTGTAGTGAATATATTACAAGCCACCAAATTGTACATTATAAAGGTGAATTTTATGATATGTGAATTACATCTCAATGAAGCTGTGAAAAAGAATATGAGGTCCAAGACAGAGGTTTGTTAGCCAGAGTGTATGCTGAACAGGTCTTGGAGCCTCACGAGAATTTGAAATAATTGTTTAACTCCAAGGAAGGGTCAGGATTTCAGAAAATAACTCCAGGACATAGAACTAGCTCACACCTGATATGGCCCAGCTTAGGGATCTAAGCCCAAAGAATGGGCATGGCACAAGGACACGTCACTCCTGTCTTGCATCGGTGTCACCAAACAGAAGGGTTCATGCATGTTAAGACAAGGTCCAGCCACTACGGATGACTGGAATTGACAGCTTCTTATAATGAGGACATCTGTCCACTCAGCTGATCAGGAAAATCTAGCAGAGCTTAGCAAGCAAACTCCAGTTCATAACCACTACCTAGAGAGAAAAGCATGAGTGGAGCTTACCCGGAAATTCATGGTGGTTTCAGATATCTGTACTAGGCATCTCTCAGACACCCACTAATGATGCTGGCCTCTCGGTATTTGTGATCCCTGTTTCATCTTCCCTCAGAGTGTAGTTGGGACTTGGGGTTTGCTTCCAAGTAGTAGACTATGTTACATAAGACAGCGACTTCATTCTGCTAGCAGACTCTTGTTGCCTCTTGGGTTGCATGCTTTGGCTAAACATACTGCCACCTCCCAAAGGTCCATGTAGTAAGAACTAAAGGAAGCCTCTGGCTATGTCCACTTGGGAACCGGTGGACATGCTAGTCTGGCAGCACCTAAGGAGCTGAATTCTGTGGACAGTCACATAAGTTTGGAAGCAATCTTTTCCCATGGTGCTTTCAGATAAGACCACGCCTTCACACAGTCACCTTATTACAGAGACAACAAAGTAAAGGAACCAGAGACCTTCCTGGATTCCCGATTCACAGAGACAATGGGGTTGTAACATGCATTGCTTAAGCCACTAAGTTTGTGATAATGCATTATGTAGCAATAACTAACATACTACCAAAGTCTTATTTACCCTGGCCTTCCAATACTGCTCCATAACCCTCTTCCCAGAAGGAATAGGGAAGAGCAAAATGCTAGATTTGGTTCTCTTTGATCTAGAAATTACAAGGTAAACTTGTAGTCAGCAGTTGCTACCATTGATGATGGTAGCGCAAGAGTAAGGCAGTCTGAAGATGCTGTAGAGCATGTGCATATTTTCGCCATGGTGAGTGCTGGGAACTTTTTTAAAAACTTCTTATAGTGAAAGACACATTGCCATTAATCACCCCTGAAGTACTTCCCGCATGTTGAATACATTTATGTCACCATGTTTGCCACTTTCTGGAGCAATTCCGGAAGTACTCTTTCATGAATATCTTTATAGATCTGATCCAAAATATGGTGAATGCTGCTGCTGAGTGGCATCCAACAGAAAGACAGGCTTGGAAAAGCATCATGGCATGTGTCCTCATCTGCCTCATGCACCATATCTGGCATTGCATTAAGTCCTGGCTCTTCCTCAGTGTAGAAATGCTCAGGAAGTGTGTATATTTTGAAATGACTCAGGACATGGTAAGGCAGCCACAACAGCACAGCTGCAGACACCCATGAAAGAGGACTTCTAGAACTGCTTCAGAAAGTGGCAGGAACAATGGTTTTCAAAGTGAGGCTGAGTATTTCAAGAGGATTAACAGCAATGTGCCTTTTACTGCAATAATAATTTTAAAAGAATTTAAATATTCAGCATTTCTTTTTATCATACCATATCATCCCAGTAGACTCCACTGCTAACTGCAGGAAGCAGACACGTCCTCGTCTCTCTGCTCACCTCTGTACAGTGGTTCATACCAACAGATGCTGAACTCAAGTAGATGGCAAGCTCTTTTAAGGATGGTGTAGCCTCTCGTGCCTGTTATCTACTGAATGAATGTGGGAGTGGTGGTGCGCTCAGTAGGTCAGTGACCCCCAGAGATGCCAGAGCGGGAAATGAATGCACAAGGAGTAGGAGCTGATAGCCTCCCAACCTCGGTCTTCCTCCTGTCTGTTCCCTACACTTGCGTACCTATTATCAGGCCACTTAAAAGAATTTCACTCACTTAGTGCCTCTGTGTATTCACCCCGCATTTACTGGATGATGCTCTCCACATGAACAGGTCTCACTGGGTCTCCTAAGCACCTCCTATCATTAAATCCAGTGACCCTGACTCTGTCCTCTTCCCCAGCCTGCAACAGTCTTCATCACCACCTTCCACACCATACTCTACCCTCCTGTTTCTTATGCGCCACTCTCTCTGGTCACTCTGGTCACTTTCTGTCACTCTGGTCACTCATTCTTAACTTCCTTTTCTTTAACTTCTGAATGTGCCTTCTTGGTCAGGTTTGTCCCCAGCCTGCCTTTTGATCTCATTGCCTCTTCTCCCCAGGAGACCCTGTCCTCACCCTGGGTTTCAGTTGTTAAGCAGGTCACCTCTGGATTTCTACCTCTAGCCCAGTCCTCTCATGAGCCTCAAGCTTGTGTATCCAACTGGCTCCAACTATGAGAATTATCCAGAGCAACTGCCCACATTCTATCATGGCTAAACCTCAGGTACCTTACTCCAGCCTCAGGTCAAATGGCCCAGTCCTCTCTCTTTTGATGTGTTACCTTCCTAGAACTGTCCACAACCTGCAGTTACCTCATGGTGTGATTATTGTATCAATGTCTTCTTCTATGAAATTGTAACCTCCTCATACTAGGAGTCATGGTTATTTTTCTCACAGTGAACTCCCTCATAATCAGCTCTGTGGATGAAACTCTTGCTAAATGTATAAATGCACTGCTCCTCTCTTTCTCTTTATTTAGTTTACTGATTTGTGTTGAAAGATAGCCAGATTTATCTTCCTTCTATAGATGGAGGCTGATGTGATTCTCTCTTTACATGTTTATGTGCAGGTGTGTGTATTCTTTCAGAGATATATCACAAATAGGGTTGCCTTTAGCCATTTCTACCCTAATAGGGAACTATACTTGTAGTTGAAGATCTCACTCCTTGCTTAACGTTTTTCCATATTATTTAGATAATAGCCAGCTATTAGTGCTAGGATGTGTTTTAAAATATTAAGTCTAATGACTTCACTTTACAGTTGAGGAAACTGAGGCCTAGTGGAATAAGCTAGCATGTCCAAAGTAATACACTGATTTAGTAGCAATAATTAAACCACGCATCATGTTTTCTTGACCAACTGCCATGGTAACTTGCATGTGGTGTGTATTTAACCTGTCTAGAGTTTCCTAGGAAAAATTGTGGTGCATAGTTAAAAGGCTAGGGTGATACAGTTACAGTCTTTGAGCCAAATCAGCCACTGGCCCAGGGTCTGTCTTATAGCTGTGACCTGTAAGAGAGGTTGGAAACCCTGGAAGGGCAAGCACAGGGACCACTGGGAACATTGCTCAACTTAGATAAGCATTCAGAAACTGCCTCGAGTACCATACCTATATTGATCAACTTATATGTAAAAAATGTACACTTTTCTCAATCTGACTTTTGCTTAATATTACAAATACATTATATGTTAGGTAGTTATCAACAGTCACGATGGCGAACAAGTTGTGTATTTGCCTCAGGGACTTTAGTCTTATTTCATGAAGGCAATTTGGGATTTAGATGCCAAATCACTGGAATTAGGATTCTTGATCAGTGGAGATGAAAATTGTCCCTTTCATTCTGTTTAACTGGAGTAGAGAGATGTTAGAAGAAGATGTGTAATGAAGGAAGGCAAGGTTCAAGGCTCCAGGGAGCTTCAGGTGTACATGGGAGGGGCGCTCTTCAAGGTCACAGCAGATGAAGTAGTGGCAAAGGAGTAAAGAGTAAGTTATGGTCCTGGGCATCTCCTCATGCCCTGGATTGGAGCCTGTGGTGGCCTTTGTCTTTCTTCGGGGCTCTGAGGTTGTGTGCAGGTTACAGTGACCCTTATTCTCAGTGAGGTCCTTGTGAGGAGGACAGAGAACAAGTCACAAAAGAGGAAACAGCTGGCTTGCAAGGAGAGTGAGCTCTAGAGAGATACTGGGTGGCAGCTGGAGCCAAGTTTCTGCTGCAGCTGTGAATAGATTTTCCCATGTCTGGTAGGATCTGAGAAAAGACCAAGACACAAGTATTGGTTTTGCTGTCCTGTGCTTCTTCTGTTTAGGAATTTTGGGGCACAAAGTGGGACTAACAGGCTCAAAGATAGGTGAATCTATGACCAAGTAGAAGTTTCTCCACTAAATAAAACGAATATATTGAGAAAATTATAAAGTCAACAATAGAGATACAAAGTGAGGCGTCGTAATGTCTGCATGGCAATTCCTGTTCCAGGCCCATGAAGACACTGGAAAAACTTTAACAACAGTAATAAAAGGAGCTTAAAGACACAACTAACTACGTCAGAATTAAAGCAGAAGAAAAGAACCCTACGAGAGCCAGATACAGCAGAGGGTTTATTGTAATAATCTGACTTTATGTAATTGTGAAATAGTTGACTAAAGGCTGTGTATCAGATGTTGATCTGTGGTGGGAAGGAAGGAAGATGGAAGTGGGTGAAAATGAAACTCGAGTCCATGTGAACAAGCTGAACTCTGTGAGGACAGACCCACCGTGATCTCTCACGGCAGCCAACCCCAACTCTGATGATATAAACGCCTCAGGTGAACACGGCACCCTCTGCCACAGCTCTAAACACCCACCTGAGCCAGAACATGAAGAAGCTGAAGGAGGATCAGGGGACACTGGCGGCATCATGGGCCGGGCTGCTGCCCCCAGCAAGTGAGGACAAACAAGTGATACATGTTCCAGGTGCTGTTACAAAAGCGTGTACCTCCCCTGCCTGTGTAGTTTCCTCTAAGAATTGGCACACACTTCGTGACTCTAAGTGACTCAAATGTTACTGTTCCAGGGGTCCAAAACCCAAGAGCTGTCTCACGGGACTAAAATCATAGTGGAGATCAGCAGTGTGCCTCCTGAACCCCAGGGAAGAACCCACTTCCTTACCTTCTAGGTGCTGCCCAGATTCCTTGTCCCGTTGACTTGTCCTTGTTTCATCTTTGAAGAGCCTGCATCATAGGTCCCAAGTCCTCATGCAGCCATCTCTCTTGCCCTCCCTTCTGTACCCTCTATAACTGCGTTAGAGCATGGATAATCCAAGGTACTGTTCCTGTTTTAAGGTCAGCTGATTAACAAATTTAATTCTGTCAGCAGGTGTAATTCCCCTTTGCTGTATAACCTAACGCACTCACAAAATTCCAGGTATTTAGACAGCTGTTACTAGGTCTACCACACCCATTCACCAAAAAATTATACAACTCTTAATCCATCTTTGCTGATGTGATTACTTGTGTCATAGTTCCTGTTTAATAACCCTATAATTTAAGTGTTGAGATAGAAGTTTAAATATTAACATATCCTATGTTAGATGGCAGGAGGCTCAGAGAAAAGAACAGTTTGTATATATATGTACATTTACATCAAAATAAGAAGGAACTTCTCAGATCTCCACTCTTCATGTCTGTGTCTGCCTCTGGTCAGATGGGGTGTACCTGCTGCTTATCACTATTTTTTCTTAATATCCACACCATATTGCCTTTGTGATCAACAGGTAGCTTGGCAGATTGTCTGTTTGGCTGGCAGTATGACACATACCTTCCTTCCTGAAACGTCTTTGTCATAAGTAGTCCTTCCTATATCAGTGTGTACTTTCCCCTTGGTTTAATTGTTGGACAGCAGGGTAAAGAGTCCCCCAGTGGCATTTCTTATATTTCTGATATATTCCTCATTTCCCTAGATGTGTAGTAGCAAACCACTTTCCCCTTAGTAGTTAGGTTCAATTATCCCAGTCAGCATGATGATCCCCTTTCCTGCCTATTGATCCATTGGCTTGAGGATCCTCAAATGGCCACTCTGAGAACCATTTGCTCTGCCCTATTTTACCTTCCACTCTGAGAAGCATTTGCTCTGCCCCATGGGGAAAACTTTCTCCTTTTGAACTATAAAACCTCTAGATCACAGAGTTGTAGGGGCCAGTTAAGTAGCTTACTGGTCAGAAAGTTGCCTAGTACGCTTGATGACCTGGGTTTAAGCCCCAGCACTACAAGGAAGAAAGAAGGAAAAGGAAGGGAGGGAAGGAGGAATGGAGGGACAGAGAGATGGAGAGAAGCTGGGGTGGGGGTGGGGGTATGGAGGGAAGGGAAGAAAGGAAAAAGGATATTTATTAGTGGGTTACTAAAGATAATGGCAGAGAAGTCCCTGCCATTCCCATTCCTTGTCACAGTCCTGTGAATCTTGTCTATGAGAAACATACTCTGTATTTTTTGCTGATTTAGAGAATAAACTGTATTTGAGTACATATTATCCCAGCCCTGCAAGGTTTTTCCTCCCAGGATGCACAGTATCTGACCCTTAAAAGTCATTGCATTATTCTGCCAGCCCATACACTCTTGGATGAAGTAGTTAAGGAGCATGTTTGGAGCATGAGCATGAGCCCAGCATGGACTATTTGCTGTAAAGTGTTAGCCTTCCACAGATGCTAAGCTGGGTGCAATACTATGACAGTGAGTGAGGTGCTCACACACCAGTGGGTAATGGTTCTAGCAGAAATACTGCAGTTCAGGAAGGAGAGCCCTTATTCATAGTCAGTGTCTATTCTAGTGAGAATATATCTCTGCTCCTCCCAGGATGAAAGAAGTGTCCCAGTTAAATGACCTGTCACTTGGATCTGGCTGATTCCCTGGGGAATGATGCCATATCAGAAGCTTAGAAAGGTGTTAGCAGGTTGAGAATTCTTGTCATAGTGAGACAAAGATTGTACTTCATGAGTAGAAGGCAATGGCTAAGCCATCTGTGTCATGATGGCTACTTTTTTAGCTCATTCAGTAAGGATGTAGTTGACTGAGAAAGAGATCTAACTATTATCACCAGCAGGGTGAAGGAGCTGTGCTGACAGGTTGAGGGTTCTACACTGGCACCGAGAAGTCACACTCAAAATAAATACCAGGGCTGTCCTGAAAAGTACCACAGCCATCCTCAGTGACACAGAGGTCCTGAGCTCCTCCAACAATAACAGTTGGGTACATGCCAGAAAGCCAGCATGAAGAGTTTGTCCTAGAGATTAAATGGCATATGTCTTCTCCTCTGGAGCCAGGAAGCAAAGCTCGATGTAAGGACCAGAGCTCCCCCAAAGTGAACCCCAGCCACTCTCACCAACAAGATCCCAAGCTCCTCTGATGACAATGGTCAAACTCACACTGGGAAAGCTAGTCATGATGAGCTTCTCCAGAAGAACCAACGGCTCAAACAGCAACATGTAGGAGAACCCACCTCTCTTCTTCTCCATGTCTCTATTTATGCTGGCAACTTTCCTCAGGTGGACCATCTACACTCAGCACCATGCTGATTTAATTCAGCTGGCATTAACTTGACCATCAGTTCTTAATCCATAACACAAGGAAAACAAGACAATACAGGACACATAATTTATAGTATTATTTTATTATAGTCATCCAGAGTCAAATACAAAAAATGCAGGAAATCTGACCACACACTAAAGACCTAGAGAATCCAGGTAAGGGTCTGGATCCCATGACATTGTCCTTTACGAGTCCAACTGGAGACCTAGAGCCCACAACAAGACTCATGCAAGTCTGTTCCTCAGATCTGTGCTGGGAAGGCCCCGGAATCAACAGTAGAAGCTAGAAAGTCTATACCAGCGGGGTAAAGGATCTGTCCTAGTGGGTTGAGGGCTCTGGACTAGAACCAGGATGCAACACTCAAAATAAGGACCAGGGTTCCCCCTAAAAGTACCGCAGCCATTGTCAGTGACAGCAAGGTCCTGAGCTTCTCTGACAATGAGAACAGCCAAGTACATGTCAGGAAGCCAGCTTGACAAGCTTCTTTTGGAGACTGAACAACACATATCTTCCCCTCTGGAGCCAGGAAGCAATGCTCAAAGTAAAGACCCAAGCTCCCTCAAAGTGAACTGTAGTCATTCTCAGCAACAAGGTCCTGAGTTCCTCTGATGATAACAGCTGAGTCCATATCAGGGAAGCCAGCACGACAGGCTCCTTCAGGAGAACCAACAGCTCCAAATAACTACAACATGTAGGAGAACCCACAACACTACTCTTCCTCTCCAGGTCTCCTTATCATGCTCACAGCAGTCCTCAGGTGGGCCATCCATGACCAGCACCACGCTGCTTCAGTTCACCTGGTGTTTAAATTGACTATCAGTTTTCAGTCCACCACATTAACACTAATGTCTGTTGTCCTTCATGGTGGAAGTGTTGCTTTTCCCTTGCTCTCTTGGCTGTCACTATCACTGTAGCTCTTGTTTAATGGCCAATAAAGCCACGGTGCAGATTCTTCCAGCTTCATATATTTTCATGTACATTATCAGTTTCATGATTGAAATTCACTGGACCCACTGTGAGACAGACCAAAATACCCTGGATCCTGGCCTTCAGAAGCCTTTAAATGGACTAGAGCTATGTAATGGCATTTAGGATTTCCAGGCATTGAATTAATTCAGTGAAAGTGTCTCTTATTTTGTATAATCTGATTACTTTTCTCTTCTCCAATCTATAACCACCCTGGAAAATGTCCATAGCCCCCTTTATGCATTGTAAGCAAGGCTTACAGAATAGATTCTTGGTTATATAACAGGGCATGTTCCTTAAGGATATCTTCATATAGGTTCCCTTTATGGTAGGCCATAAAATAAATTCCAATATTTAAAGGGTGTGAATAATAAAATGAAATGTCTTCTGATGGTAAGGATATTAAATGAAAATCAATAATAAGCTATATAATAATGCTCAAATATTTGGAAATAAAATATCTCATGGGTTAAAGAAGACAGAACGAAGGGAGTTATAATTTCAGACTTAAAGTATAATGAAAATATAATATGTAAAAGTGAAATTATCCCCAGGAATTTAGCTCAGCGGCACAAGTGCCTGGCTGGCAAGTCCTAGGTCATGAGTTCCATCCTGCA
Source organism: Hydrochoerus hydrochaeris (assembly GCA_004027455.1). Taxonomy (NCBI): domain Eukaryota; kingdom Metazoa; phylum Chordata; class Mammalia; order Rodentia; family Hydrochaeridae; genus Hydrochoerus; species Hydrochoerus hydrochaeris. Next base: position 233,787 of record PVLA01002856.1, read on the forward strand.
CTTAAAACAAAAAAGTTGAAGTTATGGATTTCGATGGATATATGAGAACTAAAGAAAGGTGATACAATTTTCCTCCTTAAGAAGCTAGAAATTAAAAGCAAATTAAACCCAAGCTAAGTAGAAGAAAGTAAATGGTAAAATTAGCAGGAAAAGTAATTCACATAGAAAACAAATAACAGAGAAAATCAATAAAGTGAAAAGGCAGTATTTAGACATCTAAATGAATATTCATAATATCATTATTTGTAATAGCTCCACATTGGAAGTAACATGAATTTTCATCAATAAGTGAATGAATAAACAAATTGTGTCATGTCCATACAATGAAATATGGAATTTACAACTGATAATACAATAATTGCATATATATAATCTCAAAAAATGCTGAGTGATAGATCCAAAATTAGACCTAAAGGGAAAATGCTACATGATTTCATTTATATAATGTTTAGAAAAGACATCACTCTTTGCCTCAGCCAGGAGAATGAACACACAAGGATGGCACAGGCAGGTTTGGAGGGATAGAAATGATTGTATTGTGAGTGGACCAATGTGCTTTTCAACAGTACATACACCATATGGGGGGGGGGAAATACAGTGAATGTTTAAGTTTTAAAATTTGCTATAGTGAAAGACACAGGGCCACTAATCCTCCTCAGAATACTTTCCCTTGTTTCAAACACACTTAACCCATTTTCTTAGCACTTTCTGAGTGCTGAGTCTTTAGTTGCACTGTTGTTCAATAGACATTAAGAGATATCTTCAGGACCTTGTAGACAAGCTCAAAACTGAAATATTAAATCAGGTAAAGCAAGATATGAATAGAGTAATAAAAGAAATGCTAAGTATCTCTCAGGAAGACATAGATGGAAGAAGGGAGGAACACAAAAAAGGGAAAGAAACCTTCGATAAAGAATATAAAGGAAATATAGAATACATGAAGCAGATTCAAAGAGACTACCAGGAAATTAAAAACTCCATTGAAAGCTGGCAAAACTCCTTAAAAGAAACTAAGGATAGACTATCAAAACTTGAAGACAAGTTTGCAAAGTATGATTATGAATGGAAAGATCTCTTAAAAATAACAGGCAGCAGCAATACAAAGGCTAGAAAACCACAAGAGAATCTATAATTTCAGAATAAGAAATGTGAACGAAGAAGCAGGAATATAAACAGGTGAATTACAAAGTCTATTCATGGAAATAATTAAGGAAAACTTCCCAAGCATGGGAAAAGAAAATGATATTTGATTAGGTGAGGCATATGGAACTCTGGCCACCTACAACCAAAACATATCTACACTCAGACATATAATAATCAAGATACCAGAAATTCAATATAAAAACAGAATATTAAAAGCCATCAGATTACCTATAAAGGAAAGCCCATCAAAATCACGGCTGACTTCACCACACAGACCATCAGATCAAGAAGAGCTTGGAGTGAAGTATTCTAAGCCCTGAAAGAAAATAACCTCCAGCCCAGATTGATGTACCCTGCAAAGCTGTCACTAGAAATTAATTGAGAAACAAGATGCTTCCATGACAAAGAGGAACTGGGGGAATTTGTGACCACCAATCCAATCCTACAGAGAATACTGAAGGACATTCTAGAGAGAGAAAAATATACCAGGATTTTAGGAACAGTGGCAGAAAGGCCTCAATGACTGGGGCAGGCAGTAGAATGAAAGAGGAAACTAGACAAACAAAGGCAGAAAAATAGCATAGCAGAAATGAGGCAGAGAAGGATGACTAGAATCTCTAACATAGATGGCCTTGATACACTATATTGTTAATAATGTACCAGGATTTAAAACTCACATTACTCACACCACTCTGCTTAGATGCATTATATTCTGTTCCAGTCATTCTACCTGTACTAGATTTGAAGGCACAGACAGCAATCCTGAAAACAACAGGATATAGTACTGTAATCATCCTTAATGTCCTATTCACTTAATCTAAACCTCTGAATAACCTACACTGTTTTATGATGACTGATCATAATTGCATCTGGTTTGCTAGATCACTGTTTTGTATTGATAGATTTTATTCAAAGCTGTTATGATTGATAGTATCAAGTCTGAGAGTACAGGCAACTACACTGAAGATTACAAGATTCACTAGAATATCCACTATGGTTTGATTATTACCTGCCTTTGAAGTTTTATACTGTCTATAAAGTTTTATTTTTACTAATATTGTTATGTACTGCTATATTCAATTACACTGCTATATTCAATTATACCTGATGATACAGACAATTCTATTGAAGATAATAAGAAACAACACAGTAATCATTGTAGATCACCTTGTACTGTGGTTTTATATGATTTTTTTGGTTTCATGTTTTTATAGGAATTTGTTTTGTTTTGTCTTGTTAGGTTTTGTTTTTCTCTCTAATACAGAAAGGATAGAAAAACATGTAGAGACTCATGCATGTGTAGCTGTTTACAGTTTCACTATTTGAATATCTACTTTGTATGCTTTAATTTTGTAACTTGAACAACTATTTCTAAGAGGACAATATGTAATTTATCAACTAGTGATTTCTTACTGTTTATCTTTTTTTTGAAATTCTGTATTATCTCTACCTTTTACATGTTTTTTTCTCTTTAAATAAAAAAAAGTGAGGGGGGAAGTAATGGCACTGTGAAGTTACTGTGATATGTTTAAAATTTCAACATGCTATATGTTTTGATCACTCTGTGTATATTCATTTTTAACAGTCTTATTGAAGTTTCAGTTCCACACAGTTCTCTGTTTGATAACTGTTAGTAGATTAAATAGCTATGCAGCCAGCATTATCTAGCTTTAGCATCATTCCATCAATCCAACATATTTCTTTTCTCTTTGTAGTATATTCTCACTTACATCTCCAATATTTAGAACCACTAACCAGATTTTGCTTCCTGAATTCTGCCTCGCCTTGACACTTAATAAATATAAAAGCATACAATGAGTAGTCTTTTGTGTGCGACATCTTTCACTCAGTGTAAATTTTTAAGGTTCCCTCAAAAATCCCTAGTGTTGAATACCTTAGTCATTCCTACCTTTTATTGCTAAGTATTATTCCACCCTATGGATATAACACATTTATATCTACCATATTCTATGACTGAACATTAAGATTCTTTCCAGGTTTAGGATATTACACAAAGCTCTTATTAACTTTTACATGTAAATCTCTGCATTAGGAATGAAAACCAGCAAAATGGTCCTAGAAATGTCATTTAATCTCTGCTCCCTAATCTGCAGTTAGCAGTAAATAACTCTGTGTTTTAATATTACCCTGAGAATTAATTAAAATAATGCTTATAAAATGATTAGTAAAATACAAAGACAGTGCTCAATAAAAGGTAGTTAAGGTTAATAATAAAAAGAGATACCACCTCATAAGCATAAGCATAAGTAAATTATCCACTATTTATGCACAACTTCCAGCCAGATGAAATAACACATTTATATGGTTCGCAGTAATTGTTGGTGTTTGTTTTCTTTTTTCCTTCTCTTGAGCCTTACCTGGAATATGGATCATTGAAGGCAAAAGTTTTCAAAGGTAGGCCACCAGATAAATGTATTGACAGGAGAAAAATCAGACAATGAGAAAATAAAGCCCAGGAAAACAGTCGTCTTCTAACACTAGGAAGCCTCCTAGTCTCAGACACTGTCAAACAGAAATGGAAATGAAAAGGCATGTCCCCTCCCCAAACCCACTAGTGCCTGATAATAGGTTGTTAGGGCTCAAGTCTTTTGGAAGGATGACAGGCATTCTCCAGCTTCAAGAAACTTTCATCTCAGGAAAATGGGCTTCACATTTTGGGAGGGTCCGCCATCTCTCTGCACAAGGCACATGGTCAGTACTTAGTTGATGTGGTCCTGATTCTTTCACCATGGGAGCCTAGAGAGAGAGAAGAGATTTATGTAAGGGAGACAGCAGCCTCAAAGAATTCAGCATTTGAAGGGGGATGCCAAATATTTCCTCTTTTAAGACAGCTAAATTTAATGAGGATTCAGAGAACTGGGAGATAGAGAAGTAACAGACAGATGTTGGAGGGCAAAAGGGTAGAGATGGATTCTCTGTGAGATTACTCACTTCCCATAAATGTGACACTTTAAGACACAGACTGATACGTACTTTGAGTGGACCGAATGTCCATTTCGATATTCACAGATAACAATGGCTCTCACACTCAGTGGGGTCGAGATTAGATATTGAGGACATGGTCACCTTGTGGTAGAGAAGGTGCCAAGATATTTTACAATGAAGTATGATGCATTGCCTACTATGCAGCCTGAACACAACACTTACTGTATGGTAAATTCAGTGCATGATGTGGGAACTTTGAAAAACATAGCCACACACACACATGTATATAAAAAAAGAAAGTAAGCTAATTTGGCCATAATCCCATTATCTAAAGGTTATACTTAACTTTGATTCTATCTAAATAAATCCTCTTGCTGTCTATAACTTCATATTCTTCTTACAATCTGAAGGTAGGTAAAAGGTTAATTGGCAAGACTGAAACCCTCCTTGACAATCTAACATGATGTTCTCACATCTCACACCCATGGCTTTAGGGTCTCAGTTTAAATCGAGACCAGAAGACTTGTGTGTTTTATATAGCAGTTCATGTATATCATGTGTTTCTATATAAAGAGGTGCACACACACACACACACACACACACACGTCCACATCAATTGGCTCCTGTAGTGCATGAAATTTGAGAATCCACTGTCCCCTTGGGCATACAGCTGGACAACATTAAGGCTTCCCATATGACTGTGAGTTAGTTGTAGCCAACAGAATCTGAGTGGGCATGGTGCAAGACACTTCCAGCCTTGGCCCATAGAAACCCCCTGCATGATCTTTCTAGATGTTTTCTCTCCTATTAGCTCATATGATAGAATTCAACAATCTTGGAAACTACACATAGAAAATAGTAGTTACCATTGGGAGAAATTGGGTCCCCGAATCTTTATAGGGAGAAAATGGTCCCATGATGAGGACTACTCAAATCTCAGCGCGTTTGGGCTACTATAGCAAAAATAGCTGAGACTGGATAATGTATTAACAGAAGAAAGTCACTGCTTACAGTTCTGGATACTGGAAGTCCCAGATTAAGCTGCTGGCAGATCATGGTGTCTAGTGAGGCCCTGTTCCTCACAGGTGGTCCTTCTCTATGGCCCCTCATGGAGGAGGGGCAAAAGGGGCAATGCCACTCATAAGGAATCTGCCCTCATTACCTGATCACTTCCCAAAGGCTATACACTGGAGATTAGAGTTAAACATAAGAACTGTAGAGAGACACAAACCTTCAGATCACAGCACTTATGTTAGGCTTTATGAGAATGAGAAATCAGGGGTCGGGGGTATAGCTCAGTGACACGGCACAGCACCTGCCTGGCAAGCTTGAGGTTCTCAGTTCAATTCCCAATTCTAGGGAAAACAAAACAGAGAGAATGAGAAGTCATAATAAGGTTGGTGAAAATTTTGCTTTCCCAACTATAAGCATTACTCTGATTAATGTACTTTTTCATTTTGAGGTGTTATTTTATTTTTGATTTATGAGAGCTCTATATTTATTAAACATATTACACATAATTTTATCATAAATGTTGCTAAAAATCCAGCTTGATGCTTGCTCTTAAAATTATAATTTTAAGTGCCTAGAAAATTAAGTTTTATCTAGTGAGATCTTATAATCATTAGTTTTGTGGTCTGAGCCTTTCGCCATTGTGTTTAGAAAGGTATTTTGGAAAGTTGATAATTATGAACCCAGCTGCCAACTTCTCTGCTGATACCCTGAGCTTTCCAGATATTCATAATTTCTGGTTGGAAACTACTTAGCTACACTAAAGTTTTGAAATAGTGAATTGAAATTCACTTTGAGATACTGAGTGAAAGAGTTCTCAGGCCAAGGGGTGAGGAGAAATATGCAACTGGACCTAGAAAACTGGACTGTTGTAGCATTAAATATCTTATCAAGATTCATAAGTGATGCTCAGCTTTAGAGTTTCAGAGGTTTATATCTTCAGCCTCATCTCCTGCCAGAGACCCAGTGCTCCCTAGCTAGCTAGGAATTTTCAAGAATTCCCTTATTATGCTTATTCTCTTGAGCTGTAATTTATGTGCTGAAGTTTCTTGATGTCACCTTCAAACTTTCCTCCCACATCCTAGCTGTTTTGACCTCTGTCCTATTTCTTTGAACAACTGCAATGAAAAACAGAATCTGAATTGATATGAGCCAAAGTTTCTTATATTTATATTTTCTCTAGCAAAGCAGCAAAGAAAAGAAGGTGTACAATTTAAGAAGGAATCCCTCAAATTACACTACTTAGGCATTCTTATTTACCAAGAAGGGCTAGGTGGCAAATAGTGATCATTGTAGTTATTTATCTCTGATGCAGTCACATACAAAAAAAAAATCCATCGATATTTTCAATGGCTGGATTTCCAATGATAGTATACTCAGATTTCTGTAAAATGCAAGGCATTATTTAAAGAAAATGTTGTGCATTGAATATAGCTGCCTTCCCAAATCCTAACACAGTGCCTGGCATATAAATCATTCAACATGTGTGTTGAATGAATGAAAGCTTTTGCCATCCTAACACACAAAAAGTGGTCAAGAGTTATAAATCCATTGTACAGGTGTAGATGAGAAACTAGCGATAACAATCAGGCTTTGGCAAGACTTCTCCTGATTGTCTAAGGTATGGGGACCTCAGAGAACACAAGCCTGGGGGATCACGGGAGGACTAGGAGGACTCAGAGCAAGGCTGTGATGAGGAATGGTGGCAGGGTCTCAGCCTGCCCAGCAGTGGCACCAGCCTGAACTCCCACTGTGAGAAACCAAGCAGGAAGACACGGTAGAAAGAGTCATGGCAGAGAACCAATCCCAGAACCACCAAGGACAGCAGAAAGGTCCCTGCCCCTGTCTGCAGGAGCTCAGCCGTCCTCAGCTCCTGAGGATTTCAGGCTTCGCACGGCAGTGTGCTCGGTGGCTGCGCTAACACCGTCACAATATCACATGTGCAGACATAGGTGCCTTCTCATTCAGCCCCTGCTCAGTCACCCTTCTGAGGAACCTGGGAGCAAAGCCGGGAGAGCAACAAAAGAAATCTTAAATACCGGAAGGGGAGTCAAGATAAAGGGTAATTCAGTACCCTCTTCCCAGAAATTGAGACACAGAAGAATCACACACCTCAGTGGGTAAGGGTGAGCCTTGCACTGGGTCACAAGTTGAAAGAACACCATTTTCTGTTTATCTACATGTGTGACAAAGATCCTTGGCTTTTTGTTTTTGTCTATTATTTACTACTAGTTAGTTGCAATGATTACTTATCACCTCGCTAATTTATTAAATAGCAATAGCTTCTCAGACTAGCTTTCCAGCAGGCCAAAGTGAGAAGGTCAGTGGCCTAGGGGAGACCAAGAAGCTGGGAGAGTGGGTGCTCAGACTGAGCACAGTGGTTCTCAAAGTGTGCTCGCTGGCTCCAAAGCATTGGCACCACCAGGAGACTGGGGGCTTGCTCTTTTCACAAATGTGAGGCCGATTGTCCCATGTGAGCACAGGGGTATGACAACACTTCTGTGAAAGTGGTCCTCCTGAAAGGCACTGGGTTCTTAGAATAACCAAAGGCCCCAAGGTATCTAAAATTCCACGAGACAGTGATACAAACCCATGAGCCACAGTCCTATTCACAAGGCTGATAAGTCCTTTTTCTTTATATCCTTTTCCTGAAGTTCAAATGCACCAAGAAATACACCAATTAGCCAATCCCAAGTACTTCTGGAAAAGCAATTCCTTCCTTATTTCACTATTTAAATGAGATACACTTTGCTACATTCAAATTTTTAAATTAAAAGTAATGATATTCATGCAATTTGGTATTAGGATCTGTGTGATGAACTTTTCTCCTTGTTGCTACAGAAATTTCATAATCTTGGTTCTTTTGGCTATCTAATGTTCTGCCAAATATGTGCCCCAATTATACTTAATCTTGGATGTATTATTAAAATTTTATGTAGTTCTAATTTATATGTTTAAGTACTTGAAATAATCATTTTTATATGCTGCATAGTTTTTTAAAAATATTTTGGACTGTTTCTTAAAATAGTTTTCCAAAAGGACAGTTTTGGTAGCAAATGGTAGAAATACTTTAAAGCATGTTATATGTATTTGTAAAGTGCTTTCTAAAAGGGTTATAACAACTTACATTTCTATTAGCAATAAACATTCTAGTTTGACCTTACACTTACCAGGAAAAGTATTTTTTTTTTTGGTTAGTTTGGGGAAAACTTTAAAAGATGATTATATGTAAGCATAGGGGTGATTTAATTCTCATTCATGAATAGAAATTTCTATTTTCTTTTCTTTCTTGTAACTGAAAGTAGAAAATAAATTGACATTGCCAATTTTCTTCATTGAACTCTCAAAAGAAACTAGAATCTTCTGATGTTATTTGCTTAGGAGTAAGAATAAGGCATGTCTGAGTTGAATCACATCTAAGAGTTTAGTTAATTTGGTTCTAAAAAGAACTCTTAATAAGAGCACCACTTAGAAGGTGCTACCAAGGTATGATCTCTGAAGTGTTAAATTAAGATTTCAATAGGAAAAGAGGAAAAAATTTTAAAAAGTTAGGATGAGTCATGTTTTGCCATTATAATCCTTTAAGTTTCTATAAAACTTTTTACTCAATATTTTCATATTTATATTATTTCACTTGTGCTTTATAAATACCTCTACTGATAGAATAAATACTGTTACTCTAAGTCTGAAGAGGCTAAAAGAAAACTTAGGAGGTGAATTGACTTGTCTAAGGTTACAAAGACAGCATTGAGATTGATTAAAAGTATAGGCTTTCTATTCATCCTTTCATCCACATATCCATCTATTCCCTTACTAGCTGGATAAGTATTAATTGAAGCTGCCATGTTCAAATGCCAAGTCCTAAGAACAAATCATTGAAGAAAATAAAAATATTAGACAATAGGACACAGCTGAGAAAGTACTAAATGACACACTATGTAAATTCTTCTGTTACACAAATTAAACTGTGGTACTCATTTCAGAGGAAGGAAACAGGGAAAGAACAATGAGGCTGTGTTACTGAAATAGGATGAGCAGACAGATGCCCACTGGAAAAGTGATGCAGAAGCAGTGATCTAAGGAATAAGTTTGTGTGTGTGTGTGTGTGTGTGTGTGTGTGTGTGTCTATGTATGGTGCTATATTTCAGAAAGATCTAAATGTCAAGGTCCCTGAGATGCAAAAGTTCTTGATAGCTTTCTGTAAGTAAAAGAAGAAGGGGAAGGGAAAGGGGAGGGAGAGGGAGAGGGAGAAGGAGAAGGAGAAGA